>PVJD01009403.1:0-63101 GCA_004026545.1 Mormoops blainvillei
CCTGCTCTTTGTAGCACGTCTTCCTTAGATGGAAGCTCAACCCTAAAGCTGGAAGGCATGGCCTCATGTGCTCCCAGTGTTCTTGCAGGAAGGAAAAAGTCCAGCTGACCCTTTTCTTACTTCACAAACTAAGAGTTTCTGGTAGCAATGCAAACATGAGGATTTTTTTTTCCTTAATACATTCCCTTAGACATTAAACCTTGTATTAGCAGACAGAAAGAATTCGATGTGGCTTTGGAGACACACTCTCATCACATGCCTGCTCGAATATTCTAGAGAATCTGAAGCCCCCAAAAAGCAAGTGACTTGCCCAGAGTCACCCCTAGGTTTCTCAGGAAATAACTTTTCAACAATTGTTATATGCCCTTTCCCACTGTGATATTTTCCCTACAATAGTTTGTTCTTCTGAATAGTTCATATACCCAGAATGTGTAGTCAGCAACTAATTTCCATCCATCAGAACAGTGGTTTTATCACAGCTATTTCTCTAAACTTGACATTAATTTGTGTGTGTGTGTGTGTGTGTGTGTGCGTGTGTGTATTCTTTGCCAGGTGGATTTCTACATGGTTCCCAGAAGTAGGACAGAAGTTGAAATTTCAGACATCTGTCACATGAAATTGTTTCTAGATGTCTTATATCAATAAACAGCTAGGCCAGAAACCTACAATGCAGGAGGCAGCTGTAAGGCAGGATTTAACTATATCACATATGAACTGAAAATGTGTTGGCGCTAAAGCTCAACTGATCGCCTATTCATGAGACGTAGATGCAAAAGAAAGAATTACAGATGTTTACGCATCTCATCTCCAGAGAGATGCGGAGTGTCCTGTAGAATTAGAATATGAAACCTGTAAACCCAACAGAGCACGCTCGCTTTGCAAAGTTTGTTCTTTTGCCTCTGAGCATATGTCACTCGATCAGTAGCCACATTCAGGATAAAGGCTCGGGAGGTTACTGAAAGTCAGAAAACCAGGCTGGAAGAGTCTCACTACATCTATGACTGAACACAGGACACCCATGACTGAAGACAGGACGTGGCTGTTGTGGTGGTAAAGGGGGACTGTGAGTCATCTTGTGATTTCTCCCCGGCTGACTTAGCAACTTTATTAAGGCTGAAGCTGATTTAACTGCCTCAATTTAATTTTTCTAGCCTCCAGTTGCTATTGAGCAATCTCAACATATAATCTCAGTCTTTAAGGCTGTCCTTGCCAACCTTTAAATTCCACCCCATACGCTCCCCATGATTTCAGGAAACTGCCCCTAGTTCCCATTAGGTCCTTAGAGGCCTACAGAAAGACCATAAGCTGGTACGCAGTCACCCATGAAATTTTGTTCTACTTAAACTATAACATTTAAGTACTCAAATATGAGGAAGTGATAGGTGTAAGAAGTCCTCCAAGCATAAAATGAAACCATTCTACCATTCTAGAAGAATTCTATCACTTTAAAAGATTCTCTGCTATTGCACTATCCCGTTAAATAATACAGACCCAGTGAATTTTATCAATTCCAGCAGTCTGTAATTTAGTGGGGCTGTTTTGAAATTACCAAATATATCACATTCACTTGGTCATTAGTAGCAATAAGTTTATAGATAACTGAATACTCTTCTTTTACTCTGGAATACATTATGCAATTTCCTGGACAAAATTATTTGCTAATAGCTAATTTTCAAAATGAGAGCTATGAAATAAATACATAAAATCTAAAAATTAGAAGAGATCCACGAATACTGTACAATCTGTAACTGGCCTTTGAGAAACACAATTTCCCAGGCGTCAACAATTCTATTTTAGCCCTGGGCAGCTAGCTCAGTTGGTTAAGAGTGTTGTCTCAATATGCCAAGGTTGTAGGTTCAATCCCCAGTTAGGGCACACACAATATCAACCAAGGAATGCATAAAATAAGTGGAACAATAAATCAGTATTTCTCTCTCTCTCTCTCCCCACCTCCCCCCCTTTCCTTTCTGTCTCTAAAAATCAATTTAAAAAAAAAAAACACTTTAACTCTATTTTAAAGAAAACGCAAAAGATTTAAATCTATTTCTATCATGTCACTGATATTTGTACAACCAAAGATCCTACTTAACACTCAACATTTCAGTTTCTAGCAGCTAAAACAGTCTTGGGACTTCTAAAACTGTCAAGAGCCATGGTTTCTGAAAGCAAATCCGTCCTGTAACCGAGTTCTTGTTGCATCATGGCAGTGTTACGGAGAAATTCTAACGAAGTGTTAGAGATAGCCCTTCTTCCCCTGCTGACTTTTGCTGAACACACACAGAGCAACCTTCAAAGGAAGACTTCATCAAACAATACAACTATTTGCTTTTTTCCCAGTTGGGAGTACACAGAACACAGGGAAAAGAACCTTTCCCCTAGAAAAGAAATCAACCTGTGATAGAAAAAAAAAATCAAAAATTTTCAACCACAATCAAAATGCCAAAATAAGTAGAACCTGCAGGGGAGAAACTACTGAAGTCATAAACACCCTGAGCTATAGAAACAAGCAAACAAGCTTCCACAAACAGTCCTTTATTTGCCAAAAAAAAAAAAACTTGATTGGATAATGTTCCCTATTGTAGTAGGGCTTTCCAAGAGAATTTTAAGATAAAAGGCTTAGTGACTGTATCAGCAAAAACCATTTTGTTTGGCTTACATATCCGAAGGGTCAACATCTTCAGACATTCGTCTCCCAGCCTAACGGGTTTGTTTTTATAAAAGGACTCAAAGGATCTGAGGGACAGACAAACCTAAATCCCTCCACGGTATTCCCCTTCATTGGGCCCATATGACCATGCAGCAAACGCCCCCAAACATCCTTAACTCTTTTTATCTTCTTGAATTAACTGGTCCATCAGAAATAAAGGTTTTGGAGTCAGAGAAAGCTGGGTTTGAATCCTGACTGCTACTCATGAGCTCTGGGACCCTAGGGACTCTGAGCCCCTATAGCCTTCCCATTAAAATAGAGCTAGTAAAGTAAATAAAACATTTTTCCAGTTCCTGTAACAAAGCAGGTACCCAGGAAATGGTAGCTATTATGATTAGTGTGACGGATTTCACAAAGTAAAGCACTCATCAAAGGTGGGGCACACAGTGGGCAAATCTCTCTACTTCTCCTTTGTCCACAGAAGGTACTATTGCCCCTAACCCCCTAAAGGCCTTTCCAGAACAAGCTGAAGACCTCTCCTGTGCCCAACTCGGCAGAAGATATGAAAGTTTACCCGGGTATTGTGGTGCCACTTCTGCCATTGTTTTACCACAAAACCCCTTTTTGGGGGCCCCAACACTCACTTACATTGTCCCATACAGGCACACTGTCACCTTCCTGTAAGTCTTCAGCATCTGGCTCAGTTTCCTCTCCACCCTGTTTCCTCCAGCCTCTGTGTCAACTACCTACTGGCGATCTGGGCCTCAGGATTCCTCCCTTTTCAGCTCTCCCTACAATCTTTTCCAGCGGCCCAACTCATCAGGTGGTCCCTGTAAGTCATGTGCAGCAAGCTAATGTGTCTCAGCATCTTCTCAGTCCCTGCCACACTGAGCCCAGCACCCAGGATGACTTGGTGCTCGGTAAACATTTGTAGAATGAGGCCCTCTGAAGTCAGACCTCAGGGATGGAAAAAATAGTTAAACTAGGTTCACTGCAGCAACAAATGAGAAATTTTCATTGAAAGTAAAGGTTCGGGTAGCCTAAAACCATGACAAATTTTCCAGCTGTGTTCAAAGAAACACAAGGTCAAGCAGGAGTGCATTCAATTTGGCTTTCCACAAGGCCGCTCTAACTTGTTTGCAAGGACATTTATTTTCACTGACTTCATGCGAGCAAAGGAGAACCAATAATTCGCTAGACTGAGGCTCTAGAACCCTTGTAAACACGCCAACTAACATGCCATCCCCTCCTCCCTGCCAGGGGCTCCATCTCAAACACCAGAACTGTCACCATTGGTTAGGATCACTGAACTCTAATGTCATAGGCTCAAGTCAAGAACTCACTTAATAATGAAGCATATGTGACCCAACCCAGCAACCTTCTTCAGAAGGTTGTCTTCTACCAGCCAGGTCTTCAGACAGTGCAGGCATATGTCATACGTCCCAGACACCTCTGCTTCTGTAGCCCCGCCAGGACCAGTTATAGCTAGGTAGGTGGGGATGAGTCAGGATTCCACAGCAGTCAGAGAGGCACAGGATCTAAGCCCTGTCCTCCCAACTTGGTAACTGAACTTCTCTATGATAACCAAAACAAATCACTTTGCCAGCTGCCTTGCTAAATTAAGAGAAGAAAGAGGAATAAAATCACAGGTTTGAATCCATATACTTGTGATTCTGAAAAACAAAAACTGAAGGCTGCTAATTAAAAAAAAAAAAAATACTGGCACCATGAACTCCATTATTTGAGGTCTGGGAGGATTCTCTCGGAGGAAACAGATCTGTATTGTGCCAATATTATGATTCTGAGAATTCCTTCTAGAAAGCACTATTTTCACAAATCAAACATTTTTGTGCGAGATTAAAAAGTGTTCAAGGAAAGACGAAACTAAACTATGGAGTGGAAGTCCTGTCAACCTCCTGCTCCCAATTGTGGTTTTATAGCGGCATTTAAAAGTTCAAATAATTCAGTCTCCCAAGGGACCATATGCTAGGTGTCTACATCAGGTGAGCACCAGGGAGTCCCCAGATGGAGCTCCGCCTAAGGACAGAGAGCATTGCTGGTCTCGGCAGCCTCCAGGGCATACATACCGTTTTATGAAGGCCATTCGTACCAAGTGTCAGACAACCCTCCCTTTGCTCAGCAGAGGAGAAAGTCACGCTGTGATCATGTGAAATGTGACTAGCGTTAGAAACTGGAGAACAGTATTAATTCCCCTAAATTTGCAAATCCTGCAACAGGACTGACAACTGAATAAACACTACTTGACCAAAGATTTTCTTTTTCTTGAACTCAAGATCCTCACTACAATTAACACAAAATTTTAAAAAAAAAACAAATCCTACCTTGAATCACAATGAATCATAATTGACCAAAATTAGCACAGGGTTTTGTACTTTTGCATCAAGGAAACAGTTCCTAGGAAAGACTCAACCTTCAAGACATCTGTTGAGATGTCCTTCCAATTCCAATCTACAACCAAAGAGCAATTTTTATTTGCGAGAGAGAAAAAAAATCCAGTTAAGAGTCAGACTGGACCAACGGAAAGAATAAAGGAGGCCTGCCCATATTCAAGGTTTCAGGGTCCATTTTAAACTGAGAAGGATAGACTTCTGTAGACACAATCTCTTCTCTCCTAGGAGAGCCCTGTAAATACTACCCAAGATTCTGGTATAGACAAGCTGAATTAAAAAGGCAAGAGGTCAAGATTTTAACTTTCAGTGGGTGATAGCTGGGGAGTGAATTTGGGCAAATCCATTCTACCACTTCGAGCCACAGAACAGAAAACATGTCCATATGATGAGGAGGCTGCGCTAGATGATCTTCCAAGTTTAAGAAAACTGCCCGGAGCTTGGATACCAGACCCTACTTTGAATCCCTGGCTCTGCCAAAACCTGTAAGCCATACACGTTCTTTAACGTCTCTCTGTATCAGGTGCACCATCTGAGAAATGGGGCCAACTCAGTATTCCCCCATAGGTGGGAGAGTTATACAAGATGAATTTTAAGCGGTATTTAGATTTTAGGAAATGGACAGGCACAATATTAAACACTGAATCACATAATGAGAAAACTGTTCTTTTCAGCACTTCTTTAGCCTCCATAAAAATTTTATTACATTAAAGAGAATGTTTTTGCTGGGTCTTCAACACCTCTTTAACACAGGCTAATTTCCTTTTTTAACAAAGTAAAAGCAAGTCTCAGAGGCAGCTAGGGCCTTCGGAAGGCAATTTTACTTTATAGACAGGCTTTTAAAAATAGGTGGTTCTTATTTTAATTCTTTTTAAAATTACCTTCTATTCGAGACAACTGACACCAGTTTCCAATTTAGAAGACCAAAGTAAGGTTAACTTTTAAAAATCTATCAGTGATTACAAAAATGTGAGTCAATTTAAATAACTTGAGTGGCCTGTATGCTGCCTATCCCAGAGTAACAGTGAAGATTAAACCAGGTAACATAGGGAAGGCCCAGTCCATGCTGTGTTCTCACCCGGCCATGATTGATGGATACAATTTCAGTCCTTGAGGAATGTGAGTAGAGGATCGTGTGCAAACAAAAGCAACCACAGAGGATGGATGTGAGTTTCCAAAACAAGGAGGAGCCAAGAAATAGCAAGAAGATGTTCTTAAAGTCGAAGTCGGAGGAAACTTATAGAGGGAGATGCCATTAAACTGTTATTGAGCCATACATACTATGTGCTAATCCCTAGTGAGAAAACCAGGTGTAGTTCCTTCGAGGGTGCCTCTTATAATCTAGGACAAGGCTGTCAAAAATGTTTGGTCTTATTTCAAAGGCCCTTGAATGCCAAGCTAAAGGTCCTTATGGTGGTAGATCCTTAAAGTCTCAACATTTGTTCACACCTAGTACTTTACATAGCATTTGAAAAATTCAATGGTATTAACACATTTAATTTATATGTTTATTCTATAATATATATTTAAATACTTTATATTTAATATAAATAATATTACTTTATATATTTTAAATATTCTATCTTCCTCTTCCCTCCCTTTTCCAGTCTCAGAGGTCACACCTCACCCCAGCAAAGATACACGGCCACCTCCGTCATAGGAAACTACCTCTGGGAGTGAAGGGTCTACAGTTCAATCTAAACTCATTAGTCTGAGTCTTCACTTCCTCTCTGCCTTCCCAAGGATGGCAGCTCCCTCCACCAGTGCTCCCTTTGTGTCAAATTTGTATCATCTAAATAACAGAGTGAATCGATCTCAGGCTGCTATACCCCTGGAGACTTGTTTCTTAAAGAAAACAAACTTGGTTTGATTATTGGCAAAAACAAGTATTCCCAACCTGGCATCCTACAGGAATTCTGCAAAGCAAGTGTAAGTAAGGATGTGAAACCCGAACAACTTCTTAACAGCTCCTTTCTCTTCCCATGGGTCCCCTCCAATCCTGAAACCTCTTGCATATTTTTCTCCCTTTTTCTTCCCTCTACTCCTAATTTATTATGATTTCTGAAAGAGCAAATTTATGACAATGCCTTAGAAAGCTTTGTGTCTTGCCCACCTACCCACAATGAGTCTTCTGAGATATTTAGAAATATCCTTTAAAAGTTAGTCCAATTCTCTAGGACAACGATTTCAACCAGTGTGCCACAAGAATTTTTAAAGCAGGTACTACCTGACTATTTAGTCAGGGGCACTGACCTCTTTTCCCTTAGATTGTCCAAAAAAAGAAAAAAAAATGACAACAGCCAACACAACAACTGCCATCCAGTGTGAATGAATAAAAACTGTATCTATTTTTTTTGTCAGATTGGCAAAAAATGTATATTTTTGGTGTGCTGCAGAATTTTAGTAACTAGCTTCTGTGTGCCACAGATGAAAAAGGTTGAAAATTGCTGCTCTAGGATGAACATTCACATTCCTTTCTTAAAGGATGAATGAGTCTTAGGTTAGCGCTTCTTGTTATCACATATTGGCTTAACAGGACTGCAATTGAAGCATGAGAAGTAAAAACTACACACAAAATGGAGATGTCCAGGATGGAGAACCCAACTGAAGAACGTATTCCAGAGAGACTTTCCCAATGGTGAGTTGAAGACAAGAACAATGTCTCGCAGTGTCTCACTACATCGTATTTGCTCTATTGAAATTTACTGAGTTGAACTAACCCCTCTGCATTTCTGATAAGAATTTCCTTCTCGTTCTCTGATTGAAGTCTTCGTCCACCTACTGCACAAAAATAGGCAATTTCAACAGCTTTCTTTCTTTCTTCCTCTCCTCCCACCCTCTTCCTTTCTTCCGTCATTATTCTCATCAGGAGCGCTCTAATGCATTCCCTGGCTGTTTCTCCTCTAGCTCTCAAACCCTATTACACTGCTCTCCCTCAAGGCACAATTCTGGGCAGCTCTAATCAGAGGATCAGCTTCCTTTCTTCTAAACAGACCTAGAGTGAGAGGATGTCAGAGCTTGAAGAGATCCTTAAGAGTACCTCAGCCTCTTTTATTTTATAAACCAAGAACCTACATCTCCGAAAAGTAAAATGACCTGCCTAAGGTTACATGGCTCCTTTAGTAAGTTACTGGAATTATATGCAAAATATAATTACATGTAAAATTATAATTACATGTAAAATTTGGAGTGGACAAGCCTATGCATATTTCTTCTGGAGAATCCATAACTTTCAGCATATTCTCAAGGTAGTCAAAAATCTTCACCTAATAAATATAACCACTGATTGGTGTTATATATATTATATAAAAATTATATATATGTATATACACAAAGAGACAGAGTGACACAGAGAGAAAAAGAGAAAAAAAATGAATAAAAGATCCTATGTATAAAAGGTAATTTGGGGGCTTTTTGGTAGCTTTATATTAGGGTGACATTGGTTCATAGGATAATATAGGTTTCAGGTGTGCATTTCTGTGAAACATGATCTTTATATTGCATTGTGTGCCCACCACCCAAAGCCAAATCATCTTTCATCGCCATGTATTTGGCCTTCTTCGCCCTTTACTATTACCCCCACCCCGTCCCCTTCCCTCTGGTAACCACCATGCTGTTGTTTGTCTGTGTCCATGAGTTTCAGTTTTATATCCCACCTCTGAGTGAAATTATATGGTTCTTAGCTTTCTGACTGACTTATTTCACTTAGCATAATAGTCTATGCATAAAGATCACTTTGGTTTTTAAAAAGTATTTAAATTGTAAATTACTTTATAAATTATCTCATTACAAAAATAAACGAATGTGCAAATCAAAGTACATGAATGTGAAATGTCACAGGCTATAGCATCTTCTCAAATCGCAGCTGCCTCAAAAAGAGAAGTGAAACTGAATGGAATCAGAATTGTTTGTTCTACAAAGTTAGCTGGCCTAGATAATTTAAGTATGTACTAAAATTTGTCAAGCATAAAACCTCCACTACAGTTACTTCTCAAGTAATTCTACTGCTAATATTTTTCCCATCATTTTACTTCCAATACAGAAAACAAACATCAGTTTCCCATTCTCTTTGTTTGACTTGTTTAAGTCAGCATTTATTGAACGCCTTCCATATTCTGTATCAAAGGGGTTGAATTAAGGGCTGGGGAGAATAAATCAAAGACCTCCTCCTGGAGAAGTATACACTCAAGAGGAAGACAAATAAATGTTAACGATATCAAAACAATTAAATACATGACATGAATAGTGCTGTAATCCAATCTTATGACGGTAAAAAAGAACAGGACAGTTAATTTTAACTCTGTGTTGGCAAGGAAGAGAAAATTGACAAGAGTTTATGAGAAGGGTAGCATTTACATCAGGTCTTAAAGTAGGTTTCCAAAGTGGGAAAAGACAGAATTTCAAAGTTCATTTTGTTTTAGGATCCAAGTCTTATGCGGCTTCATTAATTGTTAGAGTAAACAGTCTTTAATACAGTGTATCATCTCAACGGAATGCAGAGTAACAGAAGGCTCTATCAGAAAACAATTTTAAATATGAGATTTTCATTCTCTGGCTTTAAATATTTCTAAAATGTACCTCTCCAACAACATCTAGGCTGGTTACCTATTCAGGGAACTATTTTCAGATAAATAAATAAAAAAAATCCAAATGAAAAAGGGGTATTTACTCTTTGCCTCTTGTTGGTACTTCAACCATCAGAACTTTGATATTGCCAGGTCCTTACCCTGATATTGATAAATTCATGGAAATCAAACTGCCTGCCATGCAACCTCAGCTCCACTACTTACAGACTCCATGATCAGGCCACCTAACCTGTCTATCCCTCTGAGGAAGGTACAGTAGCCACCTCATGTGGTTCTCCAGGGAATTAACTGAATTATTGCATGTAAAATGCTTAAAATATCCAGCATACAGCAAATTAACAATGTGACTGTTTTTAACCATGAAGAAATGTTTTCTAAGAGTTTATTTCTAATTCGCTACACCAATTTAATAGCAAAAAGTTTCCCATCCAATTTCACTTTTATAAAGCTGATTTCAAAATTCTATTTACTTTCAGAGAAAAATGCCTTAAGAAAAGGCTAAATTTGGTTTCTGGACAGTAATGGCAGTAAGAGAAATAGCTTATTTTAAAAGGTCCACAGCCCTGGCTGGGTGTCTCAGTTCATTGGAGCGTGGTCCCATATACCAAAAGTTTGTGGGTTCAATCCCAGGTCAGGGTACATAGCTAGGTTATAGGTTTTGCTAACACATTGATGTTTTTCTTTCTCTCTTTCTCTGTCTCTCTCTCTCCTCCCAGCCCCCTTCCTCTCTCTTTAAAATCAATAAACGTATCCTTGGGTGGTGACTAAAAAAATAAAAATTTTTAAAAAGGTCTTATCCACAATTAAGGATGGAACAGGCAGGAATCATATTGTATAATAACCAATGAAAAAAAAATTTCACCGAAGTTAGGTTTGTCAGTTAAACTGATAGTTCTCTTTCTTTTGTCCCTTATACTCTGATAGGCAAATGCTGTCATTCCAGCTTCTGTGTATCGCACAGGGAAACATTTTGAGATCATATACCTACTCACCAATACTTGGCTGAAGCAATAGTTCATTTTTTCATTTTAAACCAAGAATTTGAGCTGAATAAACTTCACTGTCTGTTCTTCCCATGGTGTTGCAATCCCTGTGCAACCAAAGTCCCAACAAGCTGGAGAGCTTGGCTGGCCCACTCAGAAACAAGGGTAATATGATGCAGGCGGTAGATTCTGATAAGGACTTAGCGGATGAACATACCAGAACACAGTGAGCATCCTTGGAAAGCCCTCTGCCAGCTGCAGCTCAAACTGTATGACCTCACTACTTAGTATGAGAATTAAAGAACTGGAGCTCACTAGCTAGGTTCAAATCTTAGCTCTGCCACTTGTAAGATGTGTGGTCAGGGACAAGTTAGTTAATATCTCAGTTTTCTAATCTACAAAATAGGAATAATCAGTTTGTTGTAAAGATTAAATTAGTGTTTGAAAAGCATTTGGAACAGTACTTTGGCACACAGTGCTATTTAACAGTGTTTTATTAAATAAACACTGCAATAACACTAGCATTTATGATTATCGCCACATGTAGATATGAAGAGGGTCTCAGTTTTTAGTGTAAGCCCTCTCCCAGAAGAGTTAAATAGGACAAAGTTTCAGAAAGATCATTTAAAAGCTGATGCTGGATCGCTTCGCGGCCTTTTGGCTAAGGTCAAGAGTAAAAGCTGATGCGGGAGTAACTGACCACACAAAGCATTACACCTGTACTATTTCTTTAGGGTCCAGATAGTAAATAAAAATGGCTCTGGATTTGAGGCTACTGTAGACATGCAAAAGCCACCTGTCTATTGGTATTTTCTGGATATCCAAAAGGTTCATTATTAAAGGGTCTAAGGCAAGGTCTATTTAATTATTTTAGGAGCTAAAATTTGAAATCTTGAAGATATTAACAATTTATGATCACTACAAATATAGCATAAACAACTTGCTTTATGGGAAGGAAGATCCGTAAAAAAAATTTAACTGAAAAAATATTACAACTTCTCTCTATATAAGGTAAATACTACAGAATATAATAAAAAGCTATGTTATTGTTTCAGTTTTGTTAATTTTTAATAATGTAAACATTGAGACTTCCTAGAGCAAAGATTTAAAACCACGAAGCCCCAATCACCCTTTTCCTATCCTAATCATTGTCTTACATAAACTATAACCATGTCCTAAGTCAAATGTGTCCAGTGTCCATTATAGTCCTCTATTTATATGCAAATCAAAATAGTTGTAAGGGTTGAGATTTCAAATGCTCATCTGGAGGGGAGAGACCTATCACTGGGGACTCCTTCATAAACATGTCATTCTAGAATACATGGCTTGTCCTTGAAAGGGGGCTTGTGAGTTATTCTGACTACATACATGGACTGTGGTCATCACTAAGGCTGGTCACTCTGATTCTACTGCTTTTGCTCAAGTTGATACCAATTTGCTCTGTGTATCCAATGTTTTCCAGGTTCTCTCATGAACTATGTTAATGCTTTATAGGCGCATTTGGAGAACAGGCTGACAATGGAAACTCTGCACTTGAAAATTATTATACTATCTGAAGAGGTTCTACTCCAGAACATTCCCCAAACTTTCATACTTTCTTGATTTGGGACAAGTGTCTCAGTAGAATGATATAAACAACAGAAAACCTCCATCGCTTGTGTGGTAGGTCTGAGAAAAATGAGCTGAAATAAAAGGGGAGATGAGAAATTAAGCATTTTCTAGTTGAGATTTAAGTTTTTTCTGAAAAGAACGTCAAAACTTAGGTTTTGGTCCCCAACTACCGCAAAAAGAACCAGTAAAACTTCGCTTTTGAACTTGAAAATTTTTGTAAACTGTTCCTTTGGACGGGGGCGGGGGGGAGGGATTCAGGCCATAGACAGTGACTTTTTTAAGTATCAAATTTGTCCTCTATTATATGACTGTATATACCACCCACGCGCTTTATGAGGTATCATGGCAAAGCCTTAGGTTTTATAAATAATGCAAAAAGTAAGGGAGAATTACTTTCAGTGCCGTAAGTGTCTCCCCGCGAACCCCCACCTCTTTTTTAAAATCTTGTTTATTTCCTTCTTTCTAAGAAGTGTTTAAAAGAGGCACCTACACACAATCCTGATAGTAGCCCACACCCCAAGAGCCTTCATAAATAGCAATGGTCTGGGAGTCAGGAAACATTCTAACAAAAAACAACCAGAATTCGCCTCATCTCCCAGGTTTCCTTCTTCACGGGATTTCGGTTGGAACCCGCGAGCGACAACGCCTTGCAGAGCCCGGCCCCGCTCCGGCCACCGGGCCGATTCCCAAGCCACAGGGCCAGGAGGCGCTGCGGGCCAGTCCCCCGAGGCCACCGGCAGCCGGAGCCCAGCCCTCGCCACCCCCACCGCGGAGCCCAGCCCAGCCGCGGAGCTCAGTTCTGCACCGCCCGCCGGGGTTACTCTCGGTCATTCCGCTGCACCATCTCGCCTCAGCTTCTCCATCCGTGTGCCCTGCCTTAGGCTGCCCCAAGAGACAAGCAGCAAAGGGCAGGAAGAATTGGGGAAAGGGGGATGGGGGGACTGGGCACCTCAGCTCCAGGTTTCCGAAGGCTCTCCAAGTCGTGTTTTAAAAAAAAAACAAAACGTCCACCCCGCGGCGCCTGGGACGCCAGCTCGGGTGAAAGCAAGGACACCAGAGGCAGGACCCCCAAGTCAAACAAAGCCCCTGAGGCCTCAAGTACAATACCGCCACGGACCCCGTTTGGGACACCTCCCAGTCGTGTTCTTAGGAAACAAGAACGCGTCGCTCCAGTCCGAGGGCGCACGGGGCGGATCCCCAGGTCAGAGCCCAACTCCGAGCAGCTTCTTAAAAACGGAGTGAAGACTAAGTGTGGGCATTCATCCCGGTGGGCGCCCGCCGACCCGCTGCCGGAGGGATTTCTAGCCGGCTCAGGCGCTTCCAAACAATGGGAAGCGCTCGGTGCAGGACCTGCCACTCTCGCCACTTCGGCGGCAGCGCCTCCAACACGACCAGGAGCCCCCCAACCCACTGCGCCGGAGGTATTGCGCCCCGGTCTCCACGCCCACAGATGCTCCCCGGGCTCCACTACAGGGCAATCCCCGAGCGCAGCAGCGCCGCGTCTTCGGGTTGCCAGAGCTGGTCCTAGGACGTCCTCCCTGCATTATGCCATCCCCGCACCATTTACACTGCAAGAGATGGGGGTTCGGACACAGATCCCCAAAACCTAGCGTTTCCCAAAATCTCCTCGGTCCCAAAATAAAACAATAACGCCCGAGTCACTGGAGAGCGTCTTACCTGTTTTCCACTTTTGTGTTTTCGTCTCTTTTCCCCACCCCTTAAGAAACCCTTCCGGAGAAGGGAGAGAAATAAGGGGGAAAAGGAGCAAAGCGCCCCAAGAAATTGGCTCTGGTGGCCCTCGTCCCGCGGCGCCCCCTGCCCAGCCCTGCGCCCGGGGAGAGAAGTGTCGGCTCAGCTGTGCGGGTCGCTGCCCCACTCACTCTGCCTCAGAATTACCGGGCTTTTGCCGGGACTAGTTCCTTTTATAGATTCGGCTGCGCTGAGAGCAGAGGTTACTATCGGTCAAAGCTTGTTCTCTCACTCCCTCCTTCCCCGCCCCCTTCCCCGGCCTCTGTTTTTGTAGCTCAGTCACTCAGCAGAAAGCACGTGGAGCCGCGCCCCGCCCCTTAAACGGGCGACGTCCCGCAGCTCCCCGCCGGGCTGCAGGCGAAAGGTAGGGGGATGGGGAGTGCCCGCTCCCCGGACTGCGCCCTCTGACCCGGCCCGAGCTGAATACAAGGGGCTGGTGATCGTGCCGGAGACTGTCTGCCTCATCCATGTTCCTGGCAGCCAACAGCACAGTGAAAATCGCTTCCTGTAAACTCCTGCTTTCAGCAATTTTTTTTTTCCTTTGTTTGTCAGTTTACTCAGTGATTGGGAACGGCAGGCTGAAAACCATCCCGACGCCACCCTTTTAGTCTTTCTTTCCTCCCAGATGCCTACGGTGTGGAGGAAGGCGGACAGCCCTCTGGATAATTGGCTGGTTGTTTTATTTATTTATCTGTTTATTTTTCACCACAAACCCAGACTTCGGTAATCAATAGGCAACCTATTGCCTTTGGGATTTCCAGCCTGGGCCTCCCAGGTCCTTGGGTGGGCCAATGAAAAGCGTCTTGCTCCTTCTCTTCATAAACTAGGGGAAGAAGGGAGGCCCAAATGACAGGACCGTGAGGACCCCCTTTTATTTTCAACGTCTGGCTCAGTGTCCCAGTGATAAATGCGCAAGGTTTGCATTTTAGCTTCTATAGATTTGCAAAGTGCAGCTAGAGAAACGAAGTAGTGTAAAATGACAGAACCATCCCAGATCTCCAACTTCTTCCTCTAGCTTTGGCTCCGACAGTCAGGAGCAAGACTGCCCATGAAATTGGACGGACTGAGGCAAGGTTTCAAATGAAGGCCCACATACTTATGTCTAAATATTTCAGTTATAAATCAAGGCAACAAACTGTAAAAATAAATGTCTCCTGCCTTGACAAAGATACCTTGGAAGCAATCTGGAAGGCCGGTTCACATTCAGATCCCTTATAGTCTGACCTGCGTTTTTGGCAAGAATGTGGTGAAATGGGGAGCCTGCTGCAGTCCCTTTCTCTTCCCCCCTCCAGCTCCATCAGAAGAACCTCCATCAGAAGAACCTGCCCTGCAGGCGTATGGACCCCCAGCTGCGCAAGCCTCCTCTATGGTACAGTCAAGGCCACAACTGGAGCTCAGGTGCATATGCCAGTGAAGAGACCCATGCAGCCCCTAGAAAGTGCACTTGGGGACCTTAGGTCAAGGAATTCTGGGATTCCAGGACTCTGGTGTCATGGTCCCTTGGCCCTGTGGGCTGCTTACACTTAGGGAGGGATGGAGTTTGCAGAAGGCCACAGCCGAGCCTTCTGAAGCTCAGGGTACAGGAGAGAGGTCCCTCTTGCCTGGGTCAAAGGACAACCCTGGCCAAAAGAAGGGTCCTGGGGTCAAATATGACTGAACCACATGATGTATAACTTTCTGCCTCCATTTCTTCATCTGTCAAATTGAGAAAATATAGATTCTCTCCCTGCTTCACCAGGGTTTTCCTGAAAGTGAATTTTGTTCATTTAAGCTTCTTGAAAGAATGGCATTGTAAAGAAAGAAGGTGTTATTACTTGGCTATTAATGTCATTTTCAGGTATCAGCCATGGCCTATAAAGTTTTTCCCATGCCAAACATTTAAAACTCCAGGTCTAGCAAAAGTTAAAAGTAATCTCTCTGACTCTCTAGATATAAAGTAAAGCTCCTGGAGGAGGTGTTACCATGCCGCATGAGATTTGGGGGAGTGCCTAGGTCTCCCTGACTTTCCACCCCTCTACCACCCCTACCCCTACCTACTTACCATAGTTAAATCCCACCACCAAGTTATTCCTTTTGGCATCTTGAAGGCTATTGTTCCGCAGAGCACCCCTACCAAAACTAACCCCTTAGATTGCTCTGCTAGGGAACGAGCAACAGGAAGTCCTGTACAAATAACACAAAGATAAGGTGCTAGAGAAAGAAGGTGAGTCCAGGAAGAAGACGAAAGCCCCAAAGAGAGGACAGCCATTGGTTCTAATTACACATATTGATGGCCTCAAAGCCAAACTTGATCATTTTTAACTAAGAACAACCTATCGTGTCACCGCTACAATGAATACATGCACACATTGTAATGTTTGAGACCTGTGTTTATGAGTCTCTTTGAATTTGAACAATAAAAGAGCCGAAGACTCCACAGAGGCTACGTGATTTGGCCAGGTGATACAGGGACATGAGTCTGATGATACCAAACCTATTCTTTCCAAGTGTGACAGATTCATATGACAAAAATACTGAATAACAAAAGTCAAAGCTTAAGAAAATATGTCCCTTAAGGAAGTTTACAAGTATGAATTCCTTCCCTTGAATGTTATGGGTTGATTTGTTCTTGGGTAAACTGTAGTGAACTTTCCACCAAGTCTTTAGGTTCCTGCTAACAGCGATACCGAAACTCCAATTCTCCACCCCACATGAGCCTTTCCAAATTAGTGGGAAGACCCTTCTCTGTTGCTGTTACCCTGGGGAAGCTGATTCTGTAAATGTAGCTCAGGTAGCTTGAGGTTCTGTTCTGAGGTGACCTTGGCACTTTCTAATCACAGCATTGCCCGTCAGGCAGCTGTGGCTTTGGAGACCCTGCTAGAAATCGTGGAGCCGCAGAGAAGCTCGGCTTTATCATTCCATTGAGACTTTTCAGTTAGAGATTACCTGAAAGGCTTTCTCAGAGGTTGCTTTCATATGTAATATCTGTTAACAGCTCTACATAAACGTACATATACACATTATTTAAAATATAAATGATTTTCACCACACATGTAGTTTGGTTGGTATGTATTCTGTTTGGTCCCTGGAAACTCTGGGAAAAAAAATTAGTATTACAGGCAGTCAATAAAGAATAAAAAAGAAAGTATTCTAAATTCAAGTTGAATTTGTTACAACTAAAAAGACCTACTAGCTGGATTTTTTAAACATTCCTGGAGAATGAGGGGTGCCTCAAAATAAAATTTTAAAAAATAGATAATCCCACTTTTACATTGTATAAGGAAGAATAAAAGCACCTACAGTTCGTATTTGAGTCAGTTTAATTCCAACACATGGTTAGACACACAAACAAATCATCAAGCAATCAATGTTCAAATAAACATATGAGACGTCACCATTATTTGTGGAGTAAGCCACATGTCACATAGGCTCTCAATACCTACAGATTCAGTTTAACTGGACCAATTCAATCCCCTTGATGTGACTCCCATTGACATCTAAACAAGATTCAAAACCATCACTGCTTCTGGACTTGAGTAAGATGATTGTTCTGCTTATTGTTGGTATCAACAAATTAGCCTGGATTATAGACAGATATAGTCCCTGAATTACTGATTCATCAATGAGTTACAACTCTTTTTTTAAAAGCCATCCTTTCAACCTGCCTCCCTTCCCGCTCTTCTTCCCTTAAGAGCTAAACTGCTTAAAAGATTTCATCTCTACTCCTCCTTCCATTCATTCCCTTTCCAGCCCATTTCAGGCAAACTCTTGCCCCCACCACTGAGTCTGTGCTGTCCAAATTCATTAATGACCCCCTTAAAAAGCGAGGGAGAAAGGCTAAGTGCTTTCCTTTTGCGTCATTATAAATAAATAAATAAATAAATAACCTGCTTAATTGGTATTGCCGATGACCTCCTTTAAGTCCTTAGGCCACCTGATCTCTGGTATTTGACACTACTGACCACACCTGCCTTCCTGAAACTAGTTCTCTTGTTTTGCATGAATCTGGTTCTCTGCTGACTCTCCTGCTTGTCAGTTAATGTTCTTTTCCTGACTCCTCTTTTCATATATATCCCCTGATACTGGTTTTCTCTTTTCCTTTCTACCTGCCCCACTCCAGCGGCTTCACTTAAACCCTGTATCATCAGCCGTCATCTCCTTGCTGAGCTCCTGGCCCGTGCTCCCTAGCACACGTGAAGTAGCCAGCAGGACCTGTGATGTGCTCACCCCAACTCAGAAGGGCTGAACGTGTATATCTCGTCCCACCTCGGCAGTAAGTGACTTCCACTGGGGCTACTTTAAAACCAGCCAGTGGAGGGAATATTTACACTATTGGAAATCCGATACAATCAGGGCTTTCTTTTCTTCTTCTGGAAAGCCAGTTGTTGACAGTTACCAGCACAACACTGAATGGGACATTCTACAAGCGAACCCCAAGCCAATTTTCCAATCTTCCCTTTAAATCTCCCTCCTCCACCTGCATTTTAGTTTTCATTTCACTTAATGATCATCCACACATTGACTAGGGGAAATCGTAGTTATACTTGCTTAGGTTTTCACTGCTCTGTCTCTGTCTTTCTCTTCTTATGCTAAAAAAGCACCAAAGTCAGGTCAATCAAACCTAAATATCTCTTAAACCTGCCCCTTCATCTTCGCCCCCACTGCCTCAGTCCAAACCGAATGTCCGGGCTTCTGTATTGCAGTAACCTCCAGGCTCGTACCCTGACTGCTTTTACTTTCTTCCCCTTCCTATTTATCTTCCCTATCACACAGGAGTCAGTTTTGCTTGGGGTGGGGTGGGGTGGGGGAACTCTAAGCAAAGCCAACACAAGCCCCCAAACTATCTAATCATGTTTTTTTCCTCCTCAAAGCTTTCTGCTGTTGTCCACTACTTACAAAGAAAAAACAACAAACCTTTAAACTTCCTTTAAAAAAACAAAAAACCCTACAAAGGCCTTGGCAAACACAGCATTTGGAGGTCTATGAAGCCTAGTGGTAGGTCCTCCTTCTCTATCTCACCTCTACCCATCCCCCCTCCACCACGTTCCTAGTCTCTGCTCCTGTAGCTTCCCGCTGCTTGGAAACACTTCTCATCTTTACCCTGTCCTTCTATTTAAGAGTACGTGTTGAAAGAGTTGGAAGGAATTAAATAACTAACTCTGCCGTGCTATTACTCTGGAAGCAGCAGGCAAAGGGACAGTGAAAAGATATAGAAACCACTTTCCCCATTAGATGGAAAGTATGGGGCAGAGGGTAGATGAGAAAGAAATATCACTGAAAATAATAGACAAATAATACCCTCCGCTCAGATCCATTAGTAAGTATAACAATAGGTTTAGAGGGGAGACAGTACCCTTCGGTCTGAAAAGAAAATAATTGGACTCTGTGGATTAAAAGAAACCAAGCATTTATTATAACAGAAGTGATGCATCTGCATTCTTCTCTCCTTATTCAGAGTACTTTTTTGACACTTGTTAAGAATCCATATTCCTGGCTGTGATTTCTGGGATGAGAGACTGTTTCATTTCTTAGCCAGGAGTTTTCCTCCTCTTCAGCATATTAAGAAGACAATAAATCATTTGAACAAAAAGGAATCCTAGGAAGTGTTGCAAATTTCCCTTTTCTTTAGGCCCCAGCCTCTCACTTCTCCTCCAGCACTTCGAGGACAATCCCTTCGGAAGCAGCATGGTCTTCCCTTTGTTGTGCCCCTCGGTTGCCTTGTGTTTGGTCTTTGACCTGTCCTTGCACCAGTACCCTTCATGGCTTCTGCAGTTTGTCTGGACAAAATGAATGTTTTGGCTACCCAGATGATGTGCTGTGACCCTACCATGGACGCGGGCCTTTATTTCCCTTTTTTGTGGCCATGCACCTGGTGACTGATGTTGTCCAGTGAAGTGTGGGCAATAGGTGGTTACTTGTCCTAGAAACCTACATATGCAGAATGACCCAGAAGTATGTAAATTGGTGGAGAATGGGCCCTGTTCCCAGAGGCCAGGGGCTTTGCACAGAGCTGACCCTAAAGCTGGTTTCCTCTTGATTGACACCATGACCTAGCAGAGTTCAGCAGGAAGTCCCCACGTCTGTCTACTCACCACTGGGAGCAGGCCATCCAAACTACTGGAATGAGAAAAGGAAGCTAAATTGGGGGTCTAGTCCTAAGATATCTAAGGAAATAAAATCAGAGGTTAAAGAAACAGGAAAATTATGTAAAAACGAAGGTCATAAAATCTGAGGGTGTCAGTGACACGTGAGTTGGTCCAACATTCTGATGGGCAACTTAACAATATGCATTAAGAGGCTTTGAACCACTAATTTTACTTGGAGGGATTTATGCTAAGGAAAGAACCAAATATATGGTCAGTGATTTATGTTCCACATGTTTGTCACTATGGTGTCTGCTAAAATGAACACTTTAAAAATATTTCATCATCTAATGGCATGAAAATTCTAAAATAAACTATGATAAACCCATATGACAAAATTCCATGTAGTCATTAAAATAAAAATAATGTTTTTAAAGGTAGTGATATGGGAAACTGCTTATGATAAATGTTAATTGAAAAAATAAAAGCTATAGTTATATGTACATATGATTTATATTTGGTAAAAATAGTAGTATATTACTACTCTTTTGCATTGACATATATGTGCATAGGAAAGAATGGAAAGAATGCCATCTAAAGTTAATAGCTATTTTCTGTGGATGGTGGGATTAGAAGCAAATTTTTTTTCATGTCTGTATTTTACAAAATTTCTAGGATAAACATATTCTATTTTTTAGCTAAGAAAAATGGCATTAAGAACAAAGTTTGTAGATAAGTAGTGGGAGGAGATGGTTTACAACTGCAGAAGGGCAAACCATAAATTACCGCATGGAAACAGTAAAACCTAAAATATTTTAGAAGAATGTGTACGCAGTAATGAAAAACAGAAGAAAATGTGGAGAGATGAGAATGGTTAAGACAGCTAGAGCCTTTGGGTGAGCAGTTTTATAAACCGTTAAAAAAATAAATGAGGGCATTTTAAACCAATCCTAGGGGTCCACTGCTGAGTGAAAATCCCTTATTCAAGGGACATATCTCTGTGTCCTTGGGCATGTTGCTTCACTTTTCTGTGCCTCAGTTTACTCATCTGTCAAATGGAAGTAATGGTAGGCTCTGCCTTGTGAGTGTTAAATGAGTTAGTGCATGTGAAATGTGTGTACTGTGCCTACCATGCTGTGAGCGCTCAACGAAGGACAGCTGTTGCCATTATTATTACCATTTATTATCATCACTATTATTATCCCAAATAACAATATAACTGTTCCTCAACAACCAATAATAACTTAATAAATGTGGCTCCTTTCCAAAATTCCAGTTTGTGGATTTTGAAACTGATATTTTTAATTAGATTAGCCACTATAACCTACTTCATCAGCCTGGAGTTCAAATACAAATATGGCCATATCTCTTTTTAATCTTTTATTTAATTACTCAAATCCCCACTTGCCTATTAGCAGGAAGTTCAGTATCTCTTTCTTGAGATTTACCTTCCTCTCTCTCTCCCCCAGAATAGCTTTAGGGCCTGGAGGCTTCCACGGAGATCAATTATTACCTACCAATTGCTCTGTCACTAGCACACAGTAGTACCACTGAAAACTGGTGCCTCAAAGATCACTGCTGGAATTATGTCCTGACCTTGGAACAGCTTTCATCATACCCTACTTTTGGACTCCCAAAGTCTGTGCACTTTAGTTTTTATCAGAATTTGTACACCGACAGCCCAGGGCCACATCCAGCAATCTGACACATGGTTTGGGTAAAAGTGTAATGATATTTCATTGGAAACAGTTGACAGGATTGGAAATATCACACAAAAAATCTTTATTTCTTCTATTGAAAAGGCGAAATCGCTTCACAGCCTTTTGGCTAAGATCAAGTGAAAAGGTAGAGGACCTGACCACAGGAGGCCTATTCCTGCGTAGTGACAACCATCTGACACTGAAAAGAGATTGTCTCTAGATGGAATATGTCGTTTGCACTTTACCGGAGTCCCCAGTGATACCTGTTTTTCTTAAACAGCCTGACTTACCTAAATGTTGGTGAAATTTAAGTCAAGTTGAGAGTCCGTTTACGATATAGCTGAACTGTCATGCCTGCATGCATAAGAATTGCATCTTTCCTTAAAGACTGTAAGTTTGAATTTGATTTTTTTAAGGCATACAATTCTGGTTGGAACTG
This sequence comes from Mormoops blainvillei, assembly GCA_004026545.1. Lineage (NCBI taxonomy): Eukaryota > Metazoa > Chordata > Mammalia > Chiroptera > Mormoopidae > Mormoops > Mormoops blainvillei. Next base: position 22,186 of record PVJD01009403.1, read on the forward strand.
AACACAACTTGAATCACAAAGCCGCAAAAGGCATCACCACCTCTAACAAAAGAGATACCACTTCCACAAAAATCTCACCCTTCTCTAGTATCAAAGGCCTAGTAAAATCAGCAGGGAAGAGCCAAAGAGGTCAGAAGCAACACTCTCTTTTGGTAAGTAAAAATGAGACCAAAAATACATCCAAACCCATAAGAGTTCGAAGTTTGATCCAAGACTCTTTGTTTATTGACTTAAACCCTAGAGATAAACAAAAGAAGAAAGACTGAAAAAACAGGCAGCACCCCACTGGGGGTGGGCAATAAGGCAAAAATGGAGAAGAGATGGAGCAGAAAAACATGCAGGCAGCTGGGAAGACAAACGCATTCCCAAATGAATCTTCACTGTGTATGAGAGAGTTTCCGGTGACCTAAGAGTCCATGAAATAATGGCAATTATTACCTTTGCAGACAATTTGTTTGTCACCTTATATTTCTATGAAATTACCAGTGTGTCAGATAACAAATGATACAGTGAAAACTAACTTTGCAGTTTCACACTCTCGTTTACTTAACGCCATGCAAAGGCAAACAGAAATGTGAGACTTTGAGACTTCAAGGAAACTGTAGAGTCATAGTAATTTGATTCTAAAAACAGATGCTTGACAAGAAGTTATATTTAAATCAACCATCAAATCTATCAGGACATAATTTCTAAATTTAGTAATAGATAACCTTTCCATTTTATCCTCCCAATCACCATATGCACAGAGTCATACTTCATAGGTTATGCTAAACAAGGTGCATCATTTGATGTTTAACCCTATCAGCACCTCGAGGCTCTATTCCTCAAGCCCAAGAATTAAATATCAAAGACAACTCCTCAAAAATGAGGAAGTGTTAGTAAACAACACATATTGGAAGTGAAAAACTAAACAATGGAAATAATATTGGTTTCAGCAGTCCTAAAAATATACTTTTGGGGTGTGCAGGACATTTGAATAAACCTGTTTTGACTTGAGAAAAATTTTTCATAACCTAAAACCCAAACCTTCAAACTTTGCATGGGTTTTTTGTAAAAAAAGTAAACTTTAAAAATATATAAGAAACACGTGCTCATAGTCAAATGTTAACACTATAACAAAAGTATAAAGGAAAAAGAATATGAAAAAAGTATAAAGAGGAAAAGGAAGAATCACTATGAGCCCACTACCGAGAGATGACTTCTGTCAATGCATCTCATGTACATTCTTCCAGAAGCTTTTCTTTAAATAAATTTACATTTAGACATATGCTTCCTCCCATATTTAAAACAAGTCCATGCCATGTATTCTATATGTAAACTATGATTTCACTAATATTGTAGACAATTTTCCATGTAAACAAATGTAATTTATATCATTTTAAATGGATGGATAATATGCCATTGTATACATGTATCATGACTTGAAACCAAATCCCCACAGATAGGCATAGAGTTTATAGCTCTTTATAAAACCATGAAAGACATAACCATGAACATCTTCATACTATCTTTCCACATATGCAAAGATTCCTTAGAATATTTTTGCAAACTTGCCATTGTCAAGTAATAGAATAGACGTACTTTGCATTTTGATACATATAGGTAAATTACTCTCCATAAAGTTGGCACCAATGTATGAACAGGGCATGAGAATACCTAGTTTTTTTATTATTATCATAAAGTAAAATTTACTTTTTCCTTTTGGTATAATGTTCTATGAATCTTAACACATGTATAGACTTGTCACCATCACCATAATCAGGATATAGAGCTGTTTTGTCTCCCCCAAATCATCCTCATTCTATTTCTTTATAAACACACCTCTCCCTCCCCCTACACCTAAAACCTTGGTAACCACTGATCTACTCTCTGTCCCTATAATTTTCTCTTTTCAAAAATGTCATATCAGTGGAATCATAGAGGATGTAATCTTTTGAGACTGACCTCTCTCTCAGCATAATGCTGAGCTTCCACAGTGTTGCATGTATCAATAATTCCAGAGGGGGTTTTTTAATTGCTAAGTAGTATTTCATTATATGGCTATACCATAGTTTATTTGTCCATTCATCCACTGAAGGATTTTCTTTTCCCCGTTTCTGGAAGTTATGAATAAAGCCACTATAAACATTTGCATATAGTTCGTGTGTGTGTGTGTGTGTCTGAATATAAGTTTTCATTTCTCTATCATAAATACCCAGGAGTGAGAACAGTAGGTCAAATAGTAGGTGTGTGCTTGCAAAGAACTGCCGAACTGTTTCCAGGGTGACTGTTCCCTTTTGCATTCTCACCAGATATGTGAGTTATAATTGCTCTATGTCCTTGGCAGCACTTTATATTGTCGGTATTGTTTTACCTTAGCTATTCTAATAGGTGTATATTGCTGTAAAGATATCTAAGTTTTTCACCCTCTTACCAACATTTATCAGTCCTTAAATTATGTCCAATCTAACTTATTTTTATTTTGATTTATATTTCTGATTACTAGTAAGAATGAACATCTTTTCATGTGTTTATTGACCTTTTTTTATCCAAGCATTTATCTTTTTCTGATTTATTTGTTGAGCACTTGTTAAACCAAGTGTTTTAACTCATTGGCTGCTACATGTGTTTCAGTGTTTTTCCCAGATTGCCATCTTCCTTTTTTTTCTTAACTTTGTTAAATCCATAAATCTTTTCCTTTAAGGTTTCTGGCTTTGAGTTTCCAGAACCTTCTTCATTTCAGGATTATAGGAATATTCAATCAGGTTTCTTCAAGTATTTGCATAAATTAGTAAACACTGAATTTTATTAGTGCCACAGCCCAATGGCGGAGAGGCTCAGAAATGGGGTAAGGGTCACGGTAGTCAGCTTATTCTCATTGCTTGAAAATTAAAACTTTTTTCAAAAACTGTTTCTCTATCAGCAGGGATCAATTTTATACAACCACATCAAAACGTTATGTAAAATGTTCCGCTGAGCTTTTAAGTGAGTAAGCCAAGATATTCCATGGATAAGGAGATTGTTCGGAGGAAGGATATAAATGAAGGCAGAGAGAGACTATCCCTGCTGCAACTTTGCCAAGAATTCCATCTCTTTCCCCCAGAGATTACGAAAGTGACCTTTCTAAAATCCAAGAGTTAATTACTAGAAGTCCTGATTTAAATGCCCCATACCCCAAAGAACATTTTCAGTGAGTAAATAGGATTAACACTGAGCTGGGCAGAGGCTGCCCAAAGGTGAACTGAAGGATAAAGGGAGGCAGAGGCTCTAAGATCCTAGTCAGGTGCTGAGGAGAGCCAAGGAAACAAACCGCGGAAGAGAGAAAATTGATATACAAGACAGCAAACTGCTCAGGGGGAAAAAAACGCAGTAAAGAGAAACTGAGTAAGAAAGGAGTCTGTAAGGATCTGCAGCAAGCAAGCAAGCGATTAGATATTCATGCATTGTCACAGGAGACAGCATGCTCCATGGCAAAGGCAGAAAAAAGATCAAAAAAGTTGAAGGGACAGAGCCATGCTGAGCTAGGTATCCTTGCCGAGGTCAGCAACTGTTTAGGGAAAGAGCAGAACCACACTCGGAGCAAAAGCAGGATTTGTAATCAGTCATAATTTTCACTCTCTAGTAAAATCAACTGATTATTTGCCCATATGTTATTAACAAATTATTCTCAGACAAATTCCATTTTTAGAGACTGTTTAAGAACCTCCGATGCTCATTAGTTATGTCAGAAATTCCAAACTCCTGTCCTGGGCATGACAGCAACAGCATGTTCTCCGATAGTTCCTACCTGCACACCTGCCTACCTGGTAGAATGAAAAGGGAGGGTTTCATGATTGGCCCTGGAAATAAGGGTGTAACTTGTATATACAGGGTGGGGCAAAAGTAGATTTACAGTTGTGAGTACACAAAACAGAGTTTATTCTTGTATTGTTATTTATTATTGCATTATTTTCCATACAAACAACTGTAAACCTACTTTGCCCCACCCTGTGTGTTTTATTGTCAACTACATCATCATTAGAATGGTTGCTTAATTCATATGTTAGTATCATCTCATTATCAGCCAAATATGTATAAGTGTCAACAATTTATGCAAACAAGTCAAAATAAGTGAAAGGATTGAGAAAAGTGATTAGGATAATTAGAGCCAAAAATAAAGTTCTTTATATAAGCTTGAAGACAGAATCCCTGAATACACATAATTGTCTAATTGTGGTACTACTTGCTTTAGGCCTTTTTTTTTCAGTAAATATTCATGGAGGACCGGCTATGTGTCATACACGGTGCCAGGTGCTACCATGCTTTGAAGGAGCTCGCATCTTAGTGAGAGAGAGACAGAGAGAGAGAGAGAGAGAGAGAGAGAGAGAGCAATTATAATACTATCTGAAGCAAGCTATCGTGAAGGGATAAGCCAGGTGTTGAGGAGGCCTGAAAGAGCAACAACCCAGCCTGAAAGCTCTGAGGAAGTTTCAAGCAGAAGTTGACATTAGAGATGAGTCTAAAAACCTGAAGATTTCCCCAAACTTAAGATGGAAAGGTATGTAGGGGCATAAAAGCACAGGGAGTTGAGCAAATCAAGATGGGTGCAAATAAAGCTGCCCTATCATGACTAGATCCAAGGAGTGTTGCTCTTTGGGTGGCGGCGGCTAGAAGGTTGGCCGAGGCCATCTGGGGAAGGGCAGAGAAGCCATGCCAGAGGCTTAGAGTCACTGCGGCCCTCGCTGTTATTTTTTTTCCATTCAGTTTTAATGAGATATAATTGACGCGCAGCACTGTATAAAAGTAAAGAGTGCAACATAATGACTTAACTTACATATATTATGAAGTAATTACCACAATAAGCTTAGTTAACCTCCATCAGCTCATATAAATTTTTAAAAATTTTTTTTTCCTTATGTCCGCTCCACTTCTGGAGTATTGGCCTGAAATATGCTTATAGCTGATGCTCCTTTCTTCATTTGCCATGCAGACAGAAACAGTAGAGTGATTCAGTGTAAACACCCTGAGATCATATGGTCTGGTTTCAAATCCCAGCCTTGACCCTTCAGTAGCTGAGCGACCCTGGCCAAGTTATACACCATCTCTTGCTTTAGTTTTTTTTCATTCATGAAGTGAAGATAATAGTACTTATCCCACAGATTGGTGATAAGGATTAGTGAGTTAATATATATAGAAGTACCTGGAGCATAGTTGATAGTCAGCATTCAATAAATATTAGATAGTGTTTTTATGAGATTGTACTGGTATATTCAGAAATTAATAATATGCTTTTAAAGTTTCTTTTCCATTATGTACTTTCCCACTGACCCTGATATTAGACCACATGTGATTTTTTGCTTTCTTTCAATAGCCCTGCTGGGTGCCCCCCATCCCCCTCCCCACATCCCCCTCCCTCCCTGAACAATATCCGTCCTTAAAAATTACTTCTGAAGCCCTGCACCATTTGCTATTTTCAGACTGGTCTCGTGTGATCACTGTCCAGCCTGGCTGCTAATCAGAAATGAATGGGCAGCTCACAGCCATTTAAGCTGTGCCCTCCAGAGCACAGCCTGGGCTGGGAGGGGCCACTAACTTGGAGAAACTTCAGCCCAGGGCCCCCGGATTATGGCACTGTGGTAATGGACTTTCTACTCTCCAAATCAGGGCCCACCGTGATATCACACCTCCGCTGGAGGTGTCCCATTTAACTTTCTAAAACAGCAATCTGCCAAGTCTGCGGGAAGGAAAATAATAAAAAGGTGTCAAGTACAAAGCACAGGAGAGAGTCAGAGACCAGGCAGAAGATAAGCAGACAGCTGCAAGAACTACTTTCGGGTTCATTCCAAACTAACCACAAATAAGTGCAGTCGGTTGCCAGTTTAGCAAACTTGTGTTTCATGCCTAAATTTATGATCTACAAAGAACTCAACAAAGGTATGGTGGCTCAAGGACAATAAAACATCTGGTTAAGAGTTGTTTCTCAAACATTCAAGACAAAGGCCCAAAGTAGACATTCACGCAAAAGCTATGACTGACACCGTTCTTCAATTCCACTGTGTCTGGTCGTCACCCGGAATTTTGCCCAAGAGAAAGAGGACCCCGGGCCACAGCCACTTTCTGAACTCTAGGGCAGGAGCCATATGATGGGACATTCTCTTGGCTTCCATGTGTCCAACAATACTTTCTGAGGAAAGAACTCATTATCGTAACATTAAAAAGAACCTCAGCTTTCACCTTCCCCAATGAGGTCAATGTGAGATGAAAAAAATCTGCGGCACAGGGAAGTCACGTGACTCGCCCAAGGTTATGGTTCGCGACAGAGCTAGAACCCTGGATAATTGACTGCCAGGCTTCTTGCTTGACAGGTTGTTTAAATCATGTGGATGCCAGCAAGCTTATGGCAATCACATAGCTGAAAGTAGCCCAGGTTTCACCTGCCGGTGAGTACAAAGTAGGTCACATGAACATGGTCTCCTAAGCTTTGTCGGTTTGGTGCCTCTGTCTGCTCATTCAGGGACTTATCCCTATCCCAAAGTCCTCCCTACCCAGGGCCTTGCTTTTTCCTGCTCAGGGACAACCTGCAGCCCAGCCCCCCAACCCCTTTCCGGGAGCTTCGGCTGCCCTGTCCTGGTCTTCCCTGCCCCAGCTCTTCCCTGATGCTCCACTGAATTCTGCACATTTCTGCAGTCGGGCTTCTGACCCAGAATGAGCGCTGTGGTCTGGGGGCCAGGCCTGAGGCCAAGGTGCAGAAAGACAGCACAGGGCATGTGTCACTCATTGTGTGCTGCCTTTAGCTGCTTTGGTCCCAAAGCCGGACTGTGTGTGCCTGAAGCTTTCTGTCTCTTTCACAAATACAAACTCTGTTACTGGTGCTGGCACCCCTCCCGCAGGGACTTACAATCAGGCCCTCCAGCCATGAGACCAAAGTGAGGGAAAATTTGAGGAGAGAGATTACCTAGATGATTCTTCACTTCCTGTCATTCTATGGTCTTTATCTCCCCTCATGTCACCCCAAATGCCTTCCCAAAATAAAATATAAATAAATAAATTTTAAAAACCAGGAGCAGTAACACATAACATCTCCTTCCTCCGTCGCCCAGAAAACAAAAGATGCCCATGTGTGTTTCTGTGAAAAGAAGTAATTGCCTAACCCTGAGTGCCAGAGGCATCTGCGTGCCAGCTCTGCCTCAGAGAAAATATGCCTTTACAGCTGTGGGAATCATAACACAGACTGGCCATAAGCTTAAATAAATCACCTCTGGGCTGGGGTCAGGGAGGGGGTGGGCGGAGAGGATACATCATTTTTAAGCAATGCCTGCCTTCGATTACCAGAAGTAGAAGCTGAGAAGGAAATGGGGGCGGGGGTGGGAGTAAGTACTGCATTTGAAAGACAATCCCTGGATGCACCAGTGAGAAAGTAGGAAAAGTGAGACAAGAAAAGGAGAGACATCAGTGAAGGGTGTGTTAAACATAGGTTATTAACTGTGAGCTGCTAGGGCTCAGAACCTGTGAAGAACTTACCTCAGAATCAGAGCCAGGGTCAGGGTGGAGTGGCTGAGGTACCCAGGGGGCAAAATTTAAGGGAGCACTCACTCTCAAGGGCAGCCAAGCTCAGGTCATGCAAAGGCAGTCAGCCCTGCTCAGAATCACACCAAGAAGGATGGGAAGACTGGAGTATTTAATTCACTGACGCCCGCCCCTCATTGGTTGGTAATTATCCCCTGTCCCAGGGGTGCCGATGACTCTACACTTCTGGGCTGAGCCTGTTTAAGCCACTACAAGCAAGCTTCTCTTGGTGCCAGGAAAGCCCCAACGCAGAGAAAAGGATATGCATGTGCCCAGAGTGGAAACCTGTCCTTGCTGTGGGTACTATCTATAGCAGCTGCCAGGGAGCACGGATGGACCGAGGGGGACAGAAGCAGAGTGTCAACTGCATCTGCTACATGCCCTGCAAGTACCAACAGGTTCCTGAATACACATCAAAATTATAAAACTCATGTGCAGACCCCAGTATGGCTAAATGCTTGGGCCCTCCGTGACTCAGTTAATCGCTCAAAACTCAAATCAGGTTGAAGGCAAAAATATTTTGCAGTTAGAGGTACAGAATTTAAATGGCTAGTGCTAAGATTTCAGAAATATGACCTTTAAAAAATTAACACAACTTGCAGCATCATCTGGGGCTTGATAATTTCACCAGAAGAAAGGCTTTTGATTTGCTTTTTTCCCCCCATTTCCTTCTTTCCAGGGCTTTGGCACTTGAAGTGGGTTTCATGTGCATCTTAAAGAACAGGTAAGCACATACCTATTTTACGCAAAAGTCTTAGCTAGCAGGAGAAATCCCTTTATCTACTTTCTTTCTGTTCCTTTTCAAAGTAGACCTTGGCATCAGGGAAAGGAATGCTTAATAGAAATGCAAAAAGAAGCAAAACAAAGGTTATTCATTCTATTTTTTCCTTCCAAATTCAACTGTAGCATATGGGCACTCAGTGAGTGAGTGAGCTAATAAATTAATTAAAGAAATCTTTGGACCAGGTCATTGTAATAATGGATTGATAGTAAGAAGGGACTTATGTTAGGGTGATCTGTGATGAGGGCTGTGAAAGACCTCACAAAGAGAAGAACGTGTAGTGAGTAAAGGTTTTATTTTTACTTTCCGAAGGGAGGGGAAGAGCTGGGTGTGGAGAGATATACCAGCATTGAGGGATGGGGGGCCTTGAGCTGTTATTGGCTTATAATTGGATTAAAAAAGGGTGGTGGGGTTTGCTGTTGTGTGGCCCCTGGGCTGTTGGTATGTCCTAAGTTGTAACTCGTTGTAACTCAAGGCTGAAGTTTGTTCCAATGTTATCTTCCGCCTGTGGCTGTAGGGAGCAGTTAGTCACGTTCTGTTCTTGTTTCCAGTAATTTCCAGTCCTGGGGACATAAGCTCTGAAGAGTAAAATGGCAGTCACATTTAACAAGGTCATAGGTCTGCTCAGCAAATGGTGCCAGGATAGCAAATGGCGCTGCCTTTATCCTTTCAATTTAGGCATCAGTAAAATAATTACGTAAGGGTTAGGGTTTCAAATCTGCAAGGCTGGAACAAAACAGAAAGGTGGGGTGGGAAAGAATTGATGATAGCAGAGGGGAGCCTCCTATGTAACCTGAGTGTTCTGTGATTGGTGGCCTCTAAATAAAGAGACTCACACCTTCCCCATATTGGGCCACTTCACCTAGCTCTTTCTTGGTCTCCCTCTCTCTCTCTCTCTCTCTCTCAGAACGTATTCTCCAGTGGCTTCTAGAAAAAGGTCACATTGGAAGTACATTTTTAAAATCTTGTCTATCTCCACTCTAGCCTGGTATTTTATTGGTAGATTTGCTTGAGTGTAGCATTTAAGGTTGGAAAACATTTTCCCTAAGAATTTGGAAAATGTTGCTTCATGGTTTGCTGAAGTCTAGGGTGGTTGTTGTTGAGATGTTAGACAACGTTCTGGCTCCTAAGGCTTTGCGTGCGATTAGTTTCTTATTCTTTCTCCTCTCCCTCTCTCACTGGGAGGTTTTAGGATCTCCTCTTTGATCCAGTGTTCTGAAATTTCACAAAAATGTAGCGTTCATTGTGTTGGATGCTCAGGCCCCTTTCATTCTGGAAACGTGGACTTCGATACTGGGATATTTTCTTCTATTTGGTAAATGTCCTTTTCCTCCTCCTCCTTGTTTAATTCTTCTTTTTTGTTCTTCTGGAAGCCATTTTTACTCACATTTGGATTTCCTAGATTGATCTTCCCATTTTCTTGCTTATTTTTTCCTCATGTTTTTATCTCATTGACTTTTCGTTTTACTTTAATGGACATTTCAACAATTTTATTCATTAAACTTTCTACTTAATTTTTTAATTTCTGCTTCATATTTTTAATTTCCAAAAGATTTTTGGTTGTTGTTTCATGGTTTTTTCTTTTTTTAGGAAATCTTATCTTTGTTTCATGGTTGTAAAACAACCCCTATTTCTCTGAACCTACTAACTAAAAGGTTTATTTTTATGATCCAGCGATTCCACTTCTGGGAATATATCCAAAGTAGCCCAAAACACTAATTTGAAAAATATATATGAACCCCTATGTTCATTGCAGTGTTATTTACAATTGCCAAGATTTGGGAGCAGCCCAAGTGTCCATCCAGTAGATGAATGGATAAAAAAGCTGTGGTACCTTTACACAATGTAATATTACTCGGCAGTAAAAAAGAAACAAATCTTACCCTTTGCAAATGCATGGATGGACCTAGAATCTAAAGAACAAAATAGAAACAGACTCGTAGATACAGAGAACAGACTGACAGCTGTCAGAAGGGAGGAGGGTTTGGGAGGCTGAAGAGGGTGAAGGGATTAAGCCAAAAAAAAACCCCAAAAAACAAAAAAACCTCATAGCCACAGACAACAGTATGGTGATTACCAGAGGAAAAGGGGGGTGGGGGAGGTAGGAAAGAGTAAAAGGTGATAAATGGTGATGGAAGAAGACTTTACCTGGGATGGTGAACACACAATACAATATACCGATGATGTATTACAGAATTGTACACCTGAAACCTACATAAGTTTATTAACCAATGTCACCCCAATAAATTCAATAAATTTAAAAAATAATAAAAATGATAATAAGTAAAAGATAAGTAAAATTCTAAGTTACTTACCAAATTTAGATTAGTAATGCGTTTTTTAATTTCATCATGTTCAGCAATAAATACGATTTGAAAACAGAAAAAATTTTCAGAGGGAAATAAAGATAATCAAAAATTGGAAAAACAAAAAATAAACAAAAAAGGCTTATACTGAAATGTTTCTCCTGCAGCTGTGTTGTTTCTCTTTTCTTTTGAGTTACTTTGATCTCTTTTTGTTTGTCTTCTTCCCTTAGAGATTTAGCATATGGTAAATTTCACCATATGATGTCTGGACCAGGCCCTAATGATTGTGTCTGGGGGAGTCCAAATGATAGCAGTGCTAGTTATTTTCTGTGGGTGTTCTAGAGCCCCCCAAAACTGGGTAGACCAGTTTCTCTAGAGAAGAATTCTTCAGTCTCTTATCTGGAGAGATATAAGCCCGGCATTTGATCTTCTGCTATCTTTTCTTAAGGAGAGGGCTGCTAGTTTGCCAGGGGTTGGGGCAGTAATTCTCACCAATCTGTAGACTTACAGTTTCATCGCCCTTTCTCTGTGCCTGGTGTTTCCAAGACTGACACCTCCAGACTCCTTACAGGATGATAGGAGGGGTAGTTCCCCTGCATTCTTTTGATGAAACGAGGAATCTCGTGATCTACTGATCTGCCTTCATGTGGACTTTTCAACCTATTTCCTTGTATTTTCAGCCCTAACCCAGCGCTTCATGCCTCTAATTCCGCAGCCTTTTGAAGACTGCACAACGATAATCAGCTTCCTTCCTCTTAGCTAGTTCCTCTGTTGGCATCTAGGTTTTATCTTTCTCCTCTGTAAAGCTGTTACCTTTCTTGCACTGACTTTCCAGCTTTGAGAATTTTGTTGATGTCCCACCCTGGCTACCATCTTATCTCTTTTTTCCTTGCGAATTTCTGCTTTTTTTATTTTATAGTTACGTCAGTTTGGGTCCTTTAAGGAGCAGATGTCAAGATTAGATTAGGCATAAAATAAGAAATTTATTTGGGGGGAAAAGGAGCAGCAGAGTCTTCCAACTGCCATGCCGATAGGATGTTTTTGGAAGGTAGGAAGGAGGGAAAGAGTTAAGGACTGAGTAGGAAGAGCCCAGGATTACATCGTGGTTCCAAAAAATATTTGACCAGGCCAACGAGGAATGTTCTGGCCAATGTCCCCCACTGGGGGAATCAGGTCTCACAGTAATGGGCTCGCACCGTCGAGAGCAGCCCTCGGGGAGTGTGTCCTTGGTGTGGAGGCAGCGGTGGATCTAGAGGGGCAGCAAATGAGGCCATTGGTGACTTAGCTCCCAAGCGCAGGAAACCGGAAGAGCACAGTTGTATGAAAGCCGCAGCTGTCATTTTAGTGAGGTTTGAGAAGGGGATGGAGATAAATGAATATATTTAATCTAACATGTTTAACAAAGAAGTCTAATTTATCCTCCACAATTATAACGTGTCCTCCATCCCGACCACTACATAAAAATTGTTCTTGGCCTAGTTTCCAAACTAGCTACTAAACGCAACTGTTATATTTTTCAAAATTGTTTATTACTAATGGCTCCATGAAATGCAAAGGGGTGATAAAAGACAAAAGTTTGGGGAATGTTGTGCTAAAGAAGCTGCAGAAGGAGGCTTGTGCATAGAGAAGAAAGAGAGGGGATACAGGAAGGTAAACTTTGGAGAAAGAAAAAAGATGGGTAAAAGGATCTTCATGAAGTTTAGCTAGGTGGTATGCAATTATACCTCCACCTACCCACAAAATCTTCAGTAAAATTCCACAGTATTCTTTAATAATATTGGAGTCAGCTTTAACGGTTATTTGGGTTACCCCAGTGCTCTGAGATTAAGCTCTAGAGGGTGCAGGGGAAAACAAAATGTGAAGGGAACAGTTATCTCAGTTGCCCACAAGCCTCTTCAATTCTCAAGTTATTTGACTTTCCTACACCCTCCATGTGTTCATCATTCTCTTCTTAAAACAATTTTCCCTTGGCTTTCATGATGCCACAATTCCTGTCTTTCTGTCTACTTTCTTTGATTTATTTTCACATGCATTTTATGGCGTCGTCTTCTATTTCCCCATTCTTTAACTGCTGGTGGAACTCAGGCTTCTTCCTGCCTTTCTTTTTACTCGGTTCATCCAACTCTGCAATTGTCATCTATACATTCAATACGTTGATGACTCAATTTTTTTTTTCAAAGCTCATGCATCCTATATGAGTTCTAGTTATACATCCAATGGCTTATTGAAAGTCCCACCAGTGCTCCAAACTCAAAATAGAATTCATCAGCTTCCCATTATTTCATCCCCCCAAACAGTTCCTCTTCTTGTATCCAACACAAGAGTGAATGGTATCATGTGCTTACTCAGGGCAGAAATCTTGTTCTTACCCTTGACTCTTTTTTCTCCCCCCCAGTCCCATCAGTTCTAACTCTTAAGATCTCCTGATTTGATCGTTTTCTTTCTACCTCCATCAACACTACCTTGACCCACTCCATCATCATGTCCCACTTGGAATACTCCGAAAACCTTTGAACTGGTTGTTTACTGCCAGCCTTACCCCCCACCCTCCTCCATACTAAGTTCTCTACACAGTGAGAATTGTGTTTTCCACAGTGTTTTTTCTAGAGTGCAAATTTGATCATGTCACTCCCTGCCTAAAATGACTTCAGTGACTCTCCCATGGCCTGCAGGATAAAGTCCAGACCCCTATAATAAATTACAAGGTCTTTCATAGCCATCTTTCTGGCCTCATATCCTGTCACTCTTACTCATACTTTACATCTGGCTCTACCAAATTGCTGTACTTCTGTAAACTTGCTCGGTTCTTTCTTACTTTCCTCTACATTCTTCCGACCGTGCTGCCCCTCTTCTCCTGACTAATCCCAACTCAGTCCTCAAGAATTAGATTACGTGTAATTTTGTTTAGGAAGCCTTTTCTGCCCCTCCACCCCCGCATGGAGTCAGGTGTTAGTCCTAGGTCCCACCTAAGCCCCAGTGCTCATCCTTTCCACTTAGCACTGTCCCCATAGCATGTAAAGGTCTACTTTTTCTTACAGCAGTTTTAAAACATAATTGCATATTGATACTTGTTCAACAAAGAGGTGGCGTCTACATCAGTGGGACATGAGTGGGCTTTTGTCACTGCCTGGAGGAATGGAATGCGCAGAAGTGATGCTGTGTTACTTCTTAAGCGAGGTCAGGGAAGGTCATGCAATTTCTGCTGGTTTCTCTTGACATACTCATTCTTGAAAGCCAATCACCGTGCAGTGAAGAAGTGGCAAGACTATACAGACAGGCCGCATTTAGATGTCATAGCCACAGCCCCAGCTAAGATGTCAGTTTACAATCAGCATCCACCTCCAGACAGGCTACCGAGCAAGCCGTCAGGTGATTCCAGCCCCTAGCCTTTGAAATGGCCCAGAAGACATGGAACAGAGATGAGGTAGTGCTCTGAACCCTGCCAAAATTAGAGATGTATGAGCAAAATAAATTGTTGGTTTTGTTTTCAACATTAAATTCAGGTGGCTTTTTAGGTAGCAATGTGTACTGGGAGCACTTGTCCATTTTCCCAGTATATGCTTGAAGATAAGGGCAGGGCTAGTTAACTAATATAGCTGCAGAACCTCGCCTATAACAGCGCTCTATATTTATTGAATGGGGATGAAAGAATAAAATATCATTCCAGCTTTTGAAAAGCAAGTTCCAAAGAATGAGACTCACTGAAAAGAGAGAGGCCATCTTTGAGATTTGGGACTTATTTTGAGGAAAATAAGTAGTATAGACATAAGTCCCATTGCTAAAAAATGGGTTCCTGCTTCCTGCCCTATTTCAGTTCGTGGGAAAAGAAACAACATGCCCACTCTACACTCGACTAAAGGTTTGTCTCAGCATGCTTAGCTATAGGACTCGGTTGCCCACAAGGAGGAAAATTATACCCGCCTATAAAGCGATGGTCTCAGAATATATGAATATGAACCTGAGGAACAATGCATAAAATGTTCCATCCACTCTAGATAAAGCGGGGAAGGCTTTAAAACACTGTATAAAATTTAAGGGCTATGAATTGCTAATCAAAAGCAGGATCTTTAACCACTTTCCTACTTTTTTAGGGTCTTTCTTTTGCTTTCTTGGGATAACTTATCTCCTGTTGCCTGTCAGCTCCCCGCCAAGAACATCACCCCTCCCCACTTTTGGTCTACACATAGCATCTTGGCTTTCATCTTTTACTAGGCTCTTTCCATGACTATATCAGTGGTTATTTGTGTGTGTGTGTTGTGTATGTGTATACTGGTCACAGCTTTACCGATTAGCACTTTATAGAAGTTGAAAAAGCACCCTCTCCATGCACCATCTTGTCATGTTGCCTTTATTTCACAGCCAAGAGGCACCTTCTCTGAGAAGAGTCACAAAGTCCAGCTTTCAGTCAGGCTAAGCTCAAGCCAGACAGTCACGGATCAGTTGGTTACTGAGCGCCTCTGGGGTGTCTGAATGCTTCCAGCGCACACTCAGAAGTGGCTACAGGAATTCTGGAGATTTCAGATTTGCCTGAAAGTCTGACCAGAAAGAATAAGGACTGTTGCTAATTGGGATTCACAAGGGTAGCTGTTTTGTGAGTCAGTGCCTCACAGAAAAGGCAATTGGTTACATATCCCTCCTCTGAGACATATCTTTGGCAGAATTCTATTATTATTTATGACTTCGACTCCAGGATTCACTAAGAAGGGACGAGAGTCTGGGTTTTCACAGATGGAGGAAATGAGACTGCTTCAGAACCAAATGTTCAGCTCTTCTCTGACACCAATCAATATATAATTTAACTGCTATAATTACTGCTAATGCAGTACTATATATGCAGGGTGAATGAGAATTAAATAAGGTTTTAGAATTTTATTTTGTTTTCCATAAGCAGTCAGGATATCTGTTCTGGGTCCAATTAATACATTATTTTAACTCCTTCTTCACATATTCAGCAAAAATTTGGAATGCCCATACATGCTATGCCTTGTTATTCACTTGAGAAACAAAAATGAGTAAAGCCATGTTCTTATCCTCAGAGAGTTCAAAGTCTTATGAAAAAAATCTAAACTTCCAACAGAAAATCTTAGGATGATTTAGAAGCACATAGAACCTTTGCTTATATGGTATTTCAATAAATCACTCAATGAATAGATTTCATAGTCTTACATGCACATATTAGGTATACACCAAAAACATTAATTACATCAGGCAAATGACAATACCCTCTGGTGACTGTTTCCTCCTATATGGGCTTGGGATGTGGTTCAACACTTAGCAGTTGCAAAACCCTTTCTCCAAATTAATTCATATATGGATAGTGAACAAATAAAATAGAAGTGGGGCTGCTCTGGTTGCAGCGTGAGTCAGGAAGGACCCCAAACATCTTTTGGTTTGTTCTCCTCTCCCACACACAGCAACCTTTCTGAAAGCTTTCGAAAAGCCCTAGGATGTCATAAGGCACAGTTTGAAAACCAGGCATGGAGCAGACATGCCAAATCCCCTCCAGCCCTGAAAGTCTGTGAAGGTGACACTTGGTCACTTCACTAATAACTGAGTGACTCTACACTGGGAGTGAGTCTAGACTCCTAACTTCACTGCTAAGGCCCTCAGTGGGCCAATCTGCAGACACAATGCCCATTTTCCGGCTCTAGGCCGTGAGCTCATTTCATGCAGCGTCTGGGTTTATTCGTCCTTGTTCTCCAATTCCTACCACGAGGCCTGGGACTAAGTGACAAGAGTGAACATGAGATGATGAAAAATGTGTCTGAGGAAAACAGGATTCTCCTGGGGGAAGTCGTTGTGGCCGTAGGGGGAGCAGGAGTGTACACCACTACAGTCTTAATGTATGTGTACCCCTCAGATTCATATGTTGAAATCCTCACTCCCAATGTCTTGGTATTAGGAGGCGGGGCCTTTGGAAGGTGATTAGGCCACGAAGGGGGAGTCCTCATGAATGGGATTCGTGCCCTTACTAAAGGGACCCCAGGCAGTTTTCTCACCCTCTTTCTACCATGTGAGGATGCAACGAAACCCGGCTGTCGGCAAAGTGGAAGAGGGTTCTCACCAGAACCATACTGGCCCCCTGATTATAAACTCCTAGCCTGCAGAACTGTGAGAAATACATTTCCGTTGTTTTCAAGCCACCCATTCTGTGGTAGTCTGTTTTAGCAGCCCACACTGACTAAAACATACATTCTGATCATCTCCTAGCTACATACTTATCTTGGCATAAAGCACACACATACATGTGTGCACACACATGCAAGCACACATGCATACAACTCTTGCCCTTATTCAGGGCAAGAGAGTAACAGCTGTAGAATACCCTCGTTAACTCTTCCCCTATTCTAAATAACTTGTGTTCCAGGGCTACTTCCTACACATTCACTTATTATAAACCTCTAGGAAGCTATTCCTGTTCTGTCCTCCTTTCTACTTCCAGCTTTGTCTCCTCTCTTAGGCTCAAAGTAGATATACCATACCTGTTGATGCCTTCCGCCACTCTTCCCATCATGGGATCTTCAGACCCTCACCAGCCACGTCAGATCCCCTGGGTCTGCTCCAGTCTGTTAATGTCTTTCCTAAAATTAAATGTGTGGTTCTACTATGGTGCAAACTTAGAAAGTACAATGGGATGGGCATTTCCATCTGATACAGATACTATTCTTTGGTTATTCAGCAACCATTTTAGACAGTTGACTCACATTACATTTGAAGTGGACTAAAATAGCCGTGTATTCTTTTCATGAACCAATAAGAGGTCAATTCTCTACTTGCACATTTTTTTTTTAAGATTTTATTTATTTATTTAGAGAGAGGGAAAGGGAGGGAGAAAGAAAGGGAGAGAAGCACCAATGTGTGAGAGATACATTGATCAGTTGCCTCTTACATGCCCCTAACTTGAGACCTGGCCCACAACCCAGGCATGTGCCTTGACGAGGAATTGAACTGGTGACCTTTTAGGTTTGCAGGCTGACATTCAATCCACTGAGCCACACTAGCCAGGGCTACTTGTGCATTTTTTAAGACACAGGTTTAGGACTTTATATTTATCTTCATTAAAAATCATTTATTGCCCTGACCAGTGTGGCTCAGTTGGTTGGGCATCATCCCACAAAGTGAAAGGTCGCCAGTTTGATTCCTGGTCAGGGCACATGCCTGGGTTGCTGGATCACTCCCCAGTCAGGGCAAGTACAGGTGGCAACCGATAGAGGTTTCTTTCTCACACAGATGTTTCACTCCCTTTCTTTCTCCCTCCCTGCCTCTCTCTCTAAAAGTAAAATAAAATATAATAAATTTTTAAAAATCATTTATCAGTTTGTGTTATTTCAGTTTACCCCTTTTTCTACTTCTTAAAAGATCTTGATTTTTATATTCATTATATTCAGTATCTCTCAAAATGTGTAAAGGCACAGACGAATTTCTCTGAAGTTATTGATAAAACTGGAGAACAGCTAAGAGTCCTGACTGTGCCACTTTATGCCTCCTTCGATGTTGCCCTTGGCCCATTAGCTACTTATTTATCTTGCAACATATTTACCACATTATCTTTCAGGTGAGTTTCCTCCATCTTTCCCTCAAGGAAACACTTTAATCTCATTGAAAGTCAGATACACTGACTTTAAGGAATCCCTTTTTCCTGTCAGCATCAACCCTATCACCAGCGGGAACAAGGTTAGTTTAGCATGGCTTGCTGTTAGTAAATTCATGCTGTTTCCTTCGCTATGTGCTTACAAACCATCTGTTTCACCACTTGATGCCAGTGACTGTACCTCAAACCCGCCAGTTCAATGACTATAAGGTAGACATATTACATGCAGGACTAAATTTTGTTTCATTTTTATTAATCAAGCATAACAGATTTGAGTAAGACTTTGGATACAATACATTCACAAATAAAAATATATATTAATGCCTTGCCAAGGCCCTGATTTTACCAAAACTTGAGAGTTGAGAAAAATGGGTATCAATGTACATGCCGCCCCGCAGTCACAAGGTCACTGTCTTCATTATTATGTTTATAAAGTGTTTTCCTTAGTGCCCGTCACTGCTCCTTTGCCTATGACTGGCGATAAGCACATTGGCAGAGCCCCCACCAGCAGGCCCACACAGTGGCCTGACACAAATGATTGAGCAACTGGTAGGGATACCAAGGTGACATACTAGAAGGAAGTGCATAACAGACATAAGTGCCCTATGATAGCACCAGCCAGGCAGCAACTGCCCCAGCCCAGTATGGATGTACCATGAACACTACCAACGAAGATGGAGAAAACAGGAAGCAAGCCTGCATCCCACCCTACCCTTGACCCCGGTAGGTTAGTGTTATCAATTCCATACTTCACGGACTGGAACAAAACAAGCCCACATCCCCAAATCCACTTTTTAAAAACCAATAATACCCAAAGAAAATTTTACACGGTAAAATCCAGCTGTTGTACCATTTGTTTTTATATTTAACATTCTGGATCATGAAGAGCAGCAGCAGAACGGGTGACGAAGAGAGTAAGGAAAGTAACTCATGTGGTACCCAGAACTGGCCTGTTGGACGCATGGAGCTTGTGTGCATCCACACAAACCCGCAAGCACTGGTTTTCCTTCACATGCCGCACAATTGCGTGTTTCAGGAATTTTCTGTTCCTAAGCAGGAAGATGACCTTTGTAAATGAGAGCCCTTAGAGTTTTTCTAATTTTTATGTGCCAAGCTCTGCTTCCCACACCCCTCTTGTCTGCTCTCTTGCAGGAAAATCCTAATTGAACTCTGTGGAATGAGTTCTCTGCAATTCAGACTTTATTTATAAAGTTTTTAGAAAAAACACAATACTGCCTCTCTCTCAGAATATTACAAAGCAAGTCTCCTCTGTGCAGTTAAACTCATTAGCATTGGCACACAGGAAACAATTGCAAAGCTACCCCCCCAAAACTTAAGCAATCAAGGTTAATGACCAAAAGAAAGAGAAACAAGAGTTGCTTCAATCAAGAAAAATATTTTGAGAAGCATTAGGAAGATGTGAATTGTCTGGATCAGTAAATTTTTCTTAGCTGGAATATTTAGGATAAGAGTTCTATTTTTTTTTTTTTGGTTGTTTGTTTGTTACTGTATTATTTCATTGGCATGTCATTCTGGAAAAGACAAGACTAAAAGGACAGTGACTAGGTCATTGGTTTCCAGGGGATTAAAAGCAGGAAGAAGGATTGACTACAAAGGGGCATACAGGGTACTTTTGGGGGAGATAGAATTATTCTGCATCTTAATTTTGGTGAAGGTTGCATTTTTTGGTGACTCCATATTTTTTAAAACCCATAGAACACTAAAGAGAGTAAGTTTTGCCTTATATAAAAATAAAAGAATGTAAAATTTTAGGTGAGATGTAGCAGGAAGACCACCGGACTGGGGTTCAGGTGACCTATGTTCTTCTGATAACTCCATTCCCCTTTCTAGCATTACAGACAGAAGTTATTTTTGCTTTTATTCTTATCACTTGCGACCTTTCTTAAATGATTCTAGGAGTCCACGGGCCCTGTGTGAGAAGCGGAGTGGACCCGGTCTTTCCCTCGGACACAGACTCAGCCAGGTTACAGCTTTGTAAGAAAATGGAAACGCGTGACCCAGAGCTGGCGCGGCACTGCGGCTGGTGGACCAGCGTCCATGCACAGATGAAGATTAGACACTGATCTCACACTCCTGTTAGTGGTGATCGTTACAGAAAAATGGAGAGTAGTAAAACCAACCATAAACTCAAAAAGAGATGCAAGAACAGAAATAAAAGTTGAAAGACCTTGGAACACAATTCCAGCATCAGCAAACTAAGGAATATGGACTTGCTGGGCGCTCATAAATTCCAGGACCTTCTCCACTTCATCCACAGGCAGGTGGGGGGCCATCTCCACCACCGCCAGCTCTACCAGCACCATCTCCACCCGCAGGAATGGCTCCTTTTCCTCCCACTCCTTTACCCCTACTGAATGGCGTAGCAAACGACCCCACACCATCACCTTTGTTCAGGGACCTCCTGCTCCAGGATCACCACCTGCTCTAATTTAGGGAATGAAGCAGTAATAAATATATAAACTTGAAGAAAAATATAAACAAACAGCATGATTCTAGAAGGTGTGCCTGCCTTAGACAGTAGAACACACAGGAGGAAAAGGTCAACCGTGTCATGTTTCAATGTCTTTAGGACCTACACATTCCAAGACACAGAAGGTGGCTACCCCCATAGCACCGCAGCTCTCCCCAGCCGAATACTCTCCTTTCCTTGTCTTCCTCTGGCGCTTTACATCTCCATGAGCCATCATATT
This sequence comes from Mormoops blainvillei, assembly GCA_004026545.1. Lineage (NCBI taxonomy): Eukaryota > Metazoa > Chordata > Mammalia > Chiroptera > Mormoopidae > Mormoops > Mormoops blainvillei. Next base: position 43,099 of record PVJD01009403.1, read on the forward strand.
CTAATAGATTTTACTAAAATATCAATGTATTTATTTATTCATACATTTCATTACAAGCACAATGAACAATTATGTTCTTAGATGTGCTTAGTGAGTTCGATAAGCAGGCTCTTGAGGGAGCAACATATGGCTGTTTGTAATTAGATTTAGCAACACAGAGATGTCTCTACCAGTCGTCCTTCTGTCTGTATTCTTTGCAGCTTTTGGTTCTGCTCGTGTCCCCTGGACGAGCTCTTGTGATTGAGTGGGTGTCTCAAGCAGAGGCTCCTGAGAAAGCCTCCAACTGTAACAGTCTTTAGCGTATATTTTTAGCGACTGCATTAAAGTGCTCTTTGTAATAAGAAATATTTGTTTTCATGCTTTTCCAGGTTTGTTAATGATTTGCCCTCAAGATTTCTATGTGACTCGTCCCAGGGCATTTTTATGAGCCTCGTGTCTAATACTTTCTCTCTTTCATCAGTGGCCTCTGTCTTTAGAGTTGGTTTCCTGGCCTATCTGATTGTTTTATATTTCATTTGTTTTCATAAGGTTTTGGGAGGGTTCAAAAATTTATTTAGAAGTACAAAGTTTAGCCACTTAAGCTTCTTATAACTTTTAAATATGCAAACTGATACACAATCACTGGACAGTAGCATAGAGCTTGACTATAGTTATTAAATGAAGCCTCGCCCAGTAGAACCTTGGGAGCCCATGTCTAAGCATTATAAATACAGGGTCAGGCAGAAGTAATGCCTGCTTGAGTGTGGTTGGTAGGGTAATAATATGTATGTAATAATTTATAGTTTTAATTTAAAAATTTCACCCAAAATGTCATATGGTATATGTGAGTGCGACATTGTTATGCTATAGAATTACATGCTTATGATTTTGTAATAAAAAAGTGGTGCTAGCATTTGTGCTAGACCCTACTGTATATGTATGAAGATAGCTGTATTTATCACATTTTGTTTGTTTCAGGTGACACCCAAGTTCTGGCAGGTACTATAGACCTTTGCAAAATTTGGCAGGGTTGGCGGGGGTGGCTTCCAGTCAGGAGTTATCCTTGGGTCTTTCTTTGTCACCCTTCACCTCCTACTGGTTGTCAACTCCCTCACCTCTCTGCCCTACTCTTTATCCCCATGGCCTTGCCGCTAAATAAGCCTCCACTCTTTCTATTCCTGGACCACAGCCTCTGGAAGGAGCTTGGTGCCTAGAAAGTACTCAGTAAATGGATGGATGGATGGATGGATGGATGGATGGATGGATGGATGAGTGGGAAGGAAGGGGGAGAAGGAGAGAGAGAAAAAAAGGAAAAAGGAAAATTGTTCTTTTTGATATCATGTGGATAGAGTACTTGAAAATTAGAAATGACTATGCTATGACACACAACTAATTTCCCAGTTAAGTGGGAGAATGAATCCGGACATCAATTCTCCCCTCCCACATTGACTAAGGGTTTCACTATTCCCGTGGATAGTATTCATTTGATGATTAACAATACATTACATTGTTTCACCAACAAAAGACAGAGAAACAAATAGTATTTTCACATGACCTCCTAGAAAGGTGATGAAGTATCCAATTCCTTTTGCTGACAGCCCCTCTTCATCCCCCATTGCACATGGCTCCACAAGTCACCACGACCCTCAGTAACAGTTGCCCGACTTCCTGCTCTATGCTTGAAAGCCTCACCACATCACTTCTCCAAGAGAGCTAAGTCTTTCCTCTCACTTCCCTCGGAGTCTGAAACCCCTGCTTTGGAGACCGTGCTATCCAAGCGATGGGCAGGCTGGGCTGTAAATTGATAAACAAACTGAAGAACAAGCTGGAAGACAGAAACCACACTTTAAACTGTCACTTTTTTTTTATGGAAACTGACTCTTCACAATGAACTGTGTTGATCATATCTCTGTTGACAGAGAGATTTTTTTTTCTAAACTGCTGCATTTATTTCAGTGGTATTATATTAGAATCTTATTATTGTTTATGCAGGTGAATGATTTTTGCCTTTACCACGTATGGGAAAAAGCCCAATAAAATGAATTCAAGTGTGTATGTGGGTGGGTGTTATTAGCTTTGGGTATTACCTTGGTGACTTTTGCTTGGTGGAGCTGGATATTAAATGTGGACTACTTTCTTTTCCCTGGGTGCAACTCTATTGAAACAAGTTATATCTGGCTTATTGCCCATAGAAAACCAAGTGTTTAAAACAAATTGAGAAGGTAAAAGCCAATTGCCCAAGGCAGAAGCTTAGCAGACTTTCCCTAAAGACAGAGAAACACTTTCCTACCATCTTTAGCCAAAGCATGTAGTGAATGCCTGCTGCATAGCAGGGGGATGGGAGTGGAGGGTGGATACCATACAGTCCTGGGTTCAAATGGTTCCAACAACCTGGAAGTTATGAAGTCTGAGCAATGATAATGTGGCCAAAGAAGAAGACTGAACAGCCCTGTACAACTGGTAGGACTTTAGTTCATAAACTTTATGGGGCAAAGACAGTGTCTCTTTAAAACTTATTTATTAGGTGCTCAATGGAGTACTGTACAAATGTGGGAGACTAATTAACAAACCTTGTTTGTTGATAAATGGGAAAACATTCCAGGGCTATACACATCACTTGAGAATCCAGGAGGACCTGTGTTTCAAGATGTAAAGGTGAGGATGATAAAGAGCCAGTAAGTCCTATGAAGTATTCATTCCAAATGCTCTTGTTTTGGGGGGAAAAAATTGGATACATTGTTTTCAATAGCCAATTATGGTAGTGACTGTGTACTATCAAAATAATAAGAAAACAAGGATCAAAACTTTTCAGTCAAACTGAATTTCCACAATTAAGTATTTTAGTAAAGCAAGATATAACATGTCTTCTGCAGGTGGATGGCCTGCCATTTCAATCTTTTAAAATGATATAAAAAGTGCCTTTCCTTTTTTTTAAAAAAAAAATTGAGATATAATTGACATAAACATTGTATTAGCTCGGGTGAATAGCGTAATTGTTGCTGGCAGAAATGGAATCCTTTCATGGAGTGGTGAGAAAAGCATTTCCAGGGACCCACACGTGGGAGTATAAAGCGTAGTGGTAAGACTTACTGGGGTTGAAGTAAATGACAACCCCCCGGTGTCTCACCTTCTTCAATTCCACTGTGGAAAAAGTCCAGCCTGGTCTGTGTCAGGCCCAGAAAAACGGGCAGTATCCAGAAATACTGTGCCATGCCAGAGCTAAGTTCAGTTCAGCCTCTATTCCTGTCCTGCCAGCACAGGCTCTGCTCCCGGCTCCGCTCCAGCTGGTGCGGCACCGCCGTACCCAGGCCTCGCCCTTGGAGCCTGCGCTTGAAGCCTGTGCATCTACCGGGTCCCAGGCGGCTGTTGGGCCTGCGTGGCCGCTGTGGAGAGAGAACACATAAAAGAAGGGGCCGGCTTGTGTTATCTGGTGAGAGAGAGAAAAAGCTTATCTTTGTCAGACATGATATTATCTGGACCTTGAGAAAGGCCAGGTGCTCTTTCAAACTAAACAGTCAACTTCCCAATTCTTTGTGGGCTGCTGTGGGGCCCGCCACCCAACCAATCTGTTTTCTAGATCTTCCGGGGTCTGTGTCCGTTATCCAATGCAATCCTTTTCCCGGGCTAGGCTCTGCCCCTCACGGTTGCCCACTTAGGTCCTACTACGCATGTGCTTACCTCCCCCTGTGTCCTCTTGGCTTCTACTGGGTCTCCACCCAGCAGGTGAATTTCCTCTGTTTTGTTTTATTCCTACCCCTCCCCCCTTAGTCCGGGCAAGTGGAACAGTTGTACACTGGGGAGACTGGAAAGCCAGTCCTTCCTCCCTGCGCAGGGGAGGTAGGGGTGTTAATCCCGTTGGCAGGGCTTTGCTGCGATCCCCTGAGGAACCTACCGATCGGCACCTTCCTAGTGAAGCAGGCTTATTGGCTGACTCAGTTCCCTAGTTTATTAGGCTTAATGTCTGATTCCCTTTGCTCTCTTCCTTTATTAAAATATAGCTACCTATGCTAGCATAATGATTCTGTGTATGTACATACTATGAAATGATCACCACAAATAAGTTGTCAATATCCATCACCATACATAGTTACAAAAATTTTTTTTGTTGCGATGTTTTATGATCTAGTCTCTTAGCAACTTTCAGACGTAAAAAACAGTGTTATTAACTATAGGGTTTATTTTATAACTGGAAATTTGTACCTTTTGACCACCTTCACCCATTTTACCCACCCCTAAAAGCATCTTTTCCAAAACTGAAAAATAACTGCTGAGGGGTAAACGGGAAACCTTGTTTAAGAAGTTGGCTCAATTGCCGCCCCACTAGTATCTTGGACTCCAACAGGTTAATTTGCCCATTTTGATTGGAAGATGCCCATGGCAAAAAGAGGAGTTCAACTGCTTAAAATTACAGCTTCTGTCTGCATCCACTACAGATCAGTAGTAGAGAGCCATGCTCTTAGCTTGCACCTGCCTTGTCCCTAGGGTAAGGGTTCTCAGCCAGATTTAAGTTCCTCAGTGCCAGCTAACCATGTTACCTCTACTAGCCCCACTGTGTTGTAGGGATGTGGAGACAGAAAGCTAGGCAGATGGCTGTCAGCAAGACCCCTGCATGTTTTAGGTCTCAGTGCCAAGGGATCCTATGGAGAGTGATGACTCATTGGATTGAATTATAAGGGAAACTCCAAGTTATCTGAAAATGCAAGTGTAACTTTAGTGCACCAAACAGGTCAGTTGGTGTTTTTCTTTTAATGGCTAATTTCAAAAAATAAAGAAATGAAATGTGAGACACATTTGAAGCTCCCTCCAATTTCATTTTCTTCCTTCCACTTGAATTTGGTGTTTATTAATCCTATATTATTTTTTCAAAGATTTTATTCATTTTATTTTTAGACAGAGGGGAAGGGAGACAGAAAGAGAGGGAGAGAAACATCAGTGTGTGGTTGCCTCTCCTGCGCCCCCTACTAGGGACCTGGCCCACAACCCAGGCATGTGCCCTGACTGAGGAACCGAACCAGTGACCCTTTGGTTTGCCGACCAACGCTCAATCCACTGAGCTACATAGTTGGAGTCTTACTCCTATGCTATTTTTATACTTTCTCTATGGATGAAAGTGTCCATAATCAATAACTAGTATGTTTGGTATGTTCCACGCTTTATTAGTGGTATTATACTGGCATTGTACATGTCATTCTATAATTTGCTGTCTTGCACAAATTATGTTTTTGAGATTTATGCATGTTGATAATGCAGTTCTACTTAATTCATTTTTCACTGCTTTATAGTATTCCATTGAATTAATTGGTTTACTCTTCTCTTGAGGAACATTTTCATTGCTTTCTATTTTTAGCTATCATCAGTGGTACTATGAGAATTTTCCAATATGTCACTTTATGCCTGTGTAACAAGAGTGTCCCTAGACTGTATGCCCAAGGTAGACTTGCTTTGTAACCTTAACTTTTGTGATATTGTCAAGCTGAATCAATTTACACTAACATTAGCAGTAGAAGAGAGTTTCTGTTGCTCAACATCTTTGACACCACTGAGTATTATTGGTCTTATTAAATTTTCCAATCAGATAAATATGAAACGATGTCTTCTTGTTGTTTTAATTAGTATTTCCCGTATTACCAGAAAGGTTGACTATCTTCTCACAATTAGCCAGTTTTCCTCTCCTCTTCTCATAATTGCCAAGTCCTATCTTTGTTTATTGTTTTATTATATTATTACATTGTATCATAGTCTTTGTTTTATTGATGTGTACCAGTCAATGTTCTGAGTACCAGTCCTTTGTAAATGTCTTTCCAGTGTGTACCTTGACTTTGCACTTGTTTTCTAGTGTATAGAAACTTTGTTTGCTTACTGGTTTTTTAATACAATCAGATTTACCTATCTTTTCCTTCATTGTCTGAGATTTATGTGACTTGTTTAAGGAATCCTTTCCTAGACCAATTTCATAAAGATATATAGGAAAACATCTAAAAACTTTTATTTTCCTATTTAATTCCCTAATTCATCTAGAAGTTATTTATTTTTGTATGTTGAGAAAGAGATCGTGTGTGTGTGTGTGTGTGTGTGTGGCCAGTTAATTACCCCAAGCACCACCAACTACACTGACCGTCTTCTCCCAGCGAGCTATCACGTAAGCCCCCCTGTATGCACAGGCCCTGCCCTGCTCCCTATATGCCTGTTCCAGCAACAGCACCACAGTGTCTTGCCACGACAGCTCTACAAGCTGTCCCCGGATCCAGTTGGGCAAGCTCTTGATATTTAGTAGGGCCCCCCCTTATTCATTAAAATGTAAATTTTATTTAGTAAGTTTGACACGCACATAACCTCTAAATACACTAAATATTTATTTTGCGTATGTATGCATACATACACCAAAGACAATATTGTGAGGTTGATTTAGGTTGCATTAAATTTATAGATTTGAGGAGAATTGATAGCTTTATAAAATAGAGTCCTTTCATCCATGAATATGATATGCCCCTCAATTTATTTCAGTACTTTTCAATAAAGTTTTATACCTCCTTTCATTAAAGTTTTGCACTTCTTTTTTTAGATTTATTCTTTGTTCCCGATGTTTTTCGTTGCAACTGGAAGTGGTATGTTTTGTCAAATTGATGTTTGTCTTTTGTTGATGGTGAAAGGAATAAATTTCATTATTGTATATTGCACTCATTTCCTGCTGCCTCTCTTAAAAGCATTAATAATTTGTACGTTCTCTTAAAATTTTCTTGCACACAATAGCATTTTCTCATATCTTATCTCTTCTGTCTGCTTTCTTGTCTTACTCTCCTGGCTAGGACTTGATAAACTGAATGTGTAGTAGAAGAGTTGATAGCCAGAAAACTTGTTCTCTTCATGGCTGTAAACAGAACACTTGAGAATTAGGGGAAAATTTAAATATTACCAAATATCACGAGCATTGCTTTCACCCTATTTAATGTTTCAGAATGTATGGAGGGTTTGTTCAGCGCACAATAGCTGCTTTAGTCATCTCAAAAATCACTATACGTCAACTATTATTTCCAGCCTATTACTGCATACCCCTACACAATGAACAAATTTTTAAAAATTATATGTCTTCTTAATTTTTTTGCATAGTTGGCCAGTTTCATATTATCTACAAATGTCACACTAAACAGACTGAATGCATACCTAGTCATAAAACTCAACAGGCTGAAGCTGAGACGTCCAAAAACAAAGGAAAAAAAACCCCACCAAACTCTAAAATTATTCTGCATTCCAGTTCTGAACTGATTCCTTTCAAGGCCTTTAAAATGAACTTGATTGCAAAACACAAAAGGAGTTCATTGTTAAAATGTGGAGGTGGCTTATTAGTGGCTGTAAAAAATCAGGTTTAGGAAGAAAGTAGGGAAGTCCTTCAATTTTAGAGCCTTAAGCTAACAAAATCTTCAATCAGTTTTTTATCACAATATCTGTGTAACAGAGCAAAATTCTCTCCTTGACTGCATTTCTCCCATGGGCTTCAGGCAAGTAGTTCCTGCTACAGATGTGCTATTTATTACAGGAATTCTGCTTGAGGCTTGAGCTTCGGCATTTGCCGGAACCTAGGCTGGACTCAGATCAGTAGGGGTCAACAGACCCGGGAACGAAGAGATTTAGAGACTCACGTTCTTCTTTTGATCCCTGTTGGTGCCTAAGTTTCACAGACTCTCGCCCATCAGTGTCACAGACTCTTGCCCATTGGTGTCCTTTCCCTTGGCACAAAAGAAGCCTGAATTCTGGGCTTTCTTCAGATGGATTTAAGGAAGGTTTAAGGCCCCCCATCTTCTCAAGTTGGCGCCTTCTCCATCAGTATACTTATTTTTACTTCTAACTGGTGTTTTCTTTCTTCTTCTTTTTTTTTCATTTAAATAATGTTTACTTTCAAACTCTGAAATTTTCATTATTGGCCTTTTGAAGCATCAGCACACAAACCTGGAATTGGTAACAACTACTCTTGTTCAAGAAACCCACTCTAGTCAGGAAGGCCTAGGACCCTAATGGCACTATCTGGTAGCTATTCCTCAAGCCATCTAAGAACCTCATTTTCCCCCCCGTATAGCAAGAAGCATAAAGTAGCAGTTTTAAACTTCACCCCTCTACATCTTATTCAAAGATCAGGTTACAATTAAACGTAGATTTAAAAAATCTACATCTTAAAACAGGATTTTAAGGGTGCTACATTTTAAAGACACTTCATTACAAAAGTTAAGACTTAGAAAATTAAAGTAGAAGATTTATCAAATCAGTAAATAAGCTTTTACTTTTTCGGGATAATTGGCTGCAAGCTTCCTTTCAATAGCCTTTCCTCCTTCATCTGTTGTGTAGAGAAAATAAGTGAGACTATAAACATAAGCCAACCAAAAAAGAAAATAAAGGTGCTCTCACATAATAGGGAAAATAATTCATCTTATAGAAATTTAACACACAAGCTATTTTTCGGCTTCTCATTTGCTAAATCTACAATTTAGAATTTGTGAAGTAGGAGCAACAAGCCGCTGAATCTGAAAGAAGCCTCTAAACCGGCTTAAGTATTTATTGTTCGTGTTGGGCTGTTTGCTAGTTCAGGCACAAACTGGCAAACGGAGAGCTACGACCACTGTGCCACTTTCCCCAGCTGATAAGCAGAAAGTGCGGGCTGAGCGGCCACAAGTCCCGGCGGACGCGGAGACCTCGCCGCTTTAAGCCGCGGGGAGCCCCGGGCCCGCCCACAAGAAGGAGGGGCCTGCGCTCTATCTCCTGGGAGTTGTAGTTCCGGGGCCGTGGGCTTCTTGGCTCGTTTCTTCCTGCTCCCAGTGCACCGGACTCTGAAGCTGCTGTGCATTGAGCACGAGACACAACAGGAGAAAAAAGGAGAAAATCGGAGCGCCGTGGATGAGTGTCTAAAGAGTGTTTAGTGGCAGCACAATTGGCGCGCATGCGCGGGTGACCTGGCGGCCCCGGCTCCACCCGTGTCTCTCAGGGACACTGGGGGCGGGGCACAAAGGAAGGGCACCTGTCAAGATTGAGATACTACCACTTGCAGGTCCTTTTTGTTAGCGGGGAGATGGAGCCAAACTAACCGTTAATCAGCGCGTGGGTTTCTCCTCCTGTCGTGCCTCATCCTGCCTTTCGGGACTCTCCCACCTCCTACCTTTTCCCAGTTTGCCGAATTGCTGCTTTGTCACCCAACCCCCACTCTCCCACTCCACCCCCTACCCCAGCCGTCTCTTCGGAGGAAGCCTTGAGCTGCTGTGTTGTGAAATCTGCCAGAGCTTCTCAGCCAAGGCCTTTTAGCCCGCCTGGAATTCAAACTGCACCCTCCTTGCCAAATCCAGGTCACGCGAGGCAGCGAAAGGCTTGAGGCACAAATCGTGCAAAGCAAAGCCCTACAAAGCAATGCCTTCGTCGGTTCTCTTAAATTTATGGTTACCCCGCCCTCTCCCTCCTTTGCAAAGCTGGGGCATGCTCTGGGATAGATGAGATGAATGGATAGATATTGTCCTTAAATTTGCAAATGGCTTTCAGAGCTTCCTTCGCTCTGGGAGGGGGCATCAGCATGTGGCTAGCTGAAAAACTCAGTAATGTAAAACACTCCGCATACCTCAGACCACCACTTATGGCAAGTTTGTTGTGGATTTCTTGTCTGTCTGCCTTTCCTGAGAGTCTTCAGTACTGTTTGGTTCACCATTGTGTCTGCAGCACTCTTAGTGAATGTCAAATGGTAGCCTCTTAGTGAATATCAAGTGATGAAATGCATGAATGAATCCATTGTCTGTCCTTCAGGTCTGTACCCAAAATCTTTAGAGAGAGGTGGAAGTGAAAATAGAGATGCAGATTTGCATAAGGGTTTGGGACAGGAAGGAAGGAAGAAGCACATAACTACCTGGAGAGGGAAGCCTGCATGGAGGAAGCAGTATCTGCTAAGCTTTGAAACTGTCCCTCTTTGAATTAGCAAATAGGAAGTTAACACACCAAAGCCTTCATGTGAGCTCTGTGTGAGAGGGAACGGGGCTGATTAAGAGCTGAGCAGAACAGGAACACAGATGCTACCCTCTTCCAGGTGATCATCTGGAGAAGCTGCACTTTCCAGGGACCCTGGCTTTCTTCAAATATCTTTGGAATGCTCTTTGTGGAAATACTTTCTGAGCTTACACCATATCCTTCTGTAACTTCTCAGCAGTGGAACATCTTGTCCTTTGGAGATTTGCTATTTGGGACCACCCAGAAGTCACTTTGGATGCAGGTCTAGAGGATGAGGAAAACAATCATGCTGCATAATAGCTGAAGTTTTAGGGAAAAATGTGTGTCTTTTTTTTTTTTTTTTTTTACATAGGGCAGGGATTCTCATCCTGGAATGTGTGGAAGTTTTGATTGTATATGTATTTTCCTGATGGATCATGTCTTTAGCATTTATCAGATTGCCCAAGGATTCCATAACTTAAAAAATTTTAACAACCACTACCACAGAGTTATGAGATAATTTCTTCTGTGGCTTGTAAGCTGGCTCTGAAGGAGAATTTTGTGTTAGGAGAGAAGAGAGCAAGTTTCAGCTTCTCTTATAATGTAATATGTGGCCTCAGTGAATTCTAAAGCTCCCAGAGCCCCAGTGTCTCCACCTACAAAGTGCCAGGTGGAACTAGAGGGGGGCAGGAGGGGAGAACTAAGCCCAGTGGTCACTTTTGGATTGGAGCCTCAAGGCCCTTTTCAGTCACAGGGCCCTCAAGGCAGGTAGCAGTCACTTTTGAGCTGGAAGCCTTCAAATCAAGCCTGGTCTCCTAACTTCAAAACAAAACAAAACACACAAAAATAGTCCGAATGCCCAAGACTCACCCTTGAAGATGAGAAAGGAGTGTATGGAAGACATCCCTGCTATATTAATTTGTACAGTGGTCAAAGTCAGTGGCAGACACATAGAGTGAACTGAAATAATGCTTCCATAGGTTTTCACTACTGTTTAGTATGTGTGTGCATGTGTGTGTGCGCGCTTGCGCACGTGCGCTTTCTGCCTTTGGCTCAAACTGTTTTCTCTTCCTGGAATCCCTTCTCTCCATTATTTGCATCTATCAAAACCCAAGAAGAGGGAACTGCTTCCTGAGGAATGCTGTTTTTTCTCTAATTGCATTCTTTTATTTTTCTGGCCTCCTGGCACGTTCCTAAACATCATTTAAGACTCTTGGACACCTGCTCCACTGAGCCATTCCCTGACATTCCCTCCGGGCCCTTCTGAGCTGTTACTCACCTGGTCCAAGTGAGTAAGAGCAGTTATTGCTCCTTGACATTCCTTTTTTTTTTTCAGTCAAGGGCTTAAAAGCCCTCTAAAATCTGGCCTCTATCTTATTATGTCCCCACTGTTGTCTCTTACTCATGTAGTACATTGTGTTCCCCTCAGAAGCCTTCCCTGATGCCAGGAAAAATTACCCCTTCAACCTCCACCTTGTGACTTTGTAATTTTTAACATACCTGTGACACCTAATGCACTGTATTGAAATTTTTTGTCTATGAACCTATCTCCTGAACTATGCTATGGATTCTTTTACAACAGGGACCATGTTTATTTCACCCTTGAGCTTGGAACTTAACAGACACCCAATAAATGTTGAATAAGTGAGTGAATGGACAAATTACGTAGTTCTTTTACATATGTGCCCCTCCTACTTTATTAAGTCAGTCTTTGAGGTTAATAAAATTGGCTCATTTATCTCCTGTTCTTAATAGCTAGTTTAGTGCCTGACACAGAATCGGCACCCAATAAATACTGCTCACTGAACGAATGAATGGATTAGTGAATAGTCTTTTGCAATATTTCCAACCTGATAGATCCTTTCCCTTCTTTGAAACCTGGAGCACTTTCCCTGTGTTTATCCCGTGGCATTTTCTTCAGCTTGTACTATTCTCAGTATCTAATCCCCCTCCTCAACAGTCAGCTCCCTGAAGGCAGGAGTGGAGCCTTCCTCCCCTCGGTGTCTCCTGCAGCGTCTCCTGCAGTGCTGGGCACACAGCAGGTGCTCAAAGTTGAGTTTTTCTGATAAGGATGAAGCACCTTTCATTCAGAGCCCCTGTCCCAGCTATGAAATGCCCAAGTACACATGCTACACATGTTGACTCTCCTAACGCAGCACTACTTCATGCATGTTCGGTGTTGCCAACTCCAGGGTGAGGGGCAGGCAAAGTTGAAAAGGCCATGTTGTTTCACATGTGTGTAAGCTGTAATACTCTGTATTAGTAGGTGCCCAGTAAATGTCATTTTCAGGTTAATAAGGGTTTGAAGCCCAGCAAGAATGAATGTGCCCAAAGCTAGAAAAGAGCAGATGAAAGACAAAAATCACATTAACCAGTAAGTAATGGAAAGGCAGGTCAGTGCATTCTCTCTCAAAGTAACAACTTAAGAAGAATTGAAAAGTGCCCTGGCCAGCTGGCGGAGTTGGTTGGAGCTTTGTCCGTGCACCGTAAGTGTAAGGGTTCGATTCCTGGTTAGGGCACATATGTAGGTTGCAGGTTCGATCGCCAGTAGGGCCGCGTGGGGTGGGGGGCAACCAATCGATGTTTCTCTCTCAATTTGGTGTTTCTCTCTCTCTCTTTCCCTTCCTTTCTCTCTAGGATCAGTGAACATGTCCTTGGGAGAGGATTAAAAACAAAAAAGATTGAAAAGCTTCTCTTTTTTCAGTAAAAGACAGAGAATAATATATGCATTTCACCTTCAAAATGTTAAAAAGTCTGCCCTGGCCTGTGTGGCTCAGTTGGTTGGAGCATCATCCTGAAACCAAAAGGTCAAAGGTCACTGGTTTGATTTCCCAGTCAGGGCATATGCAGAAGGCAACCTATGTTTCTCTCTCATATCAATGTCTCTCTCTCTCTCTCTTCCCCTCTCTCTCAAATGAGAATAAAATAAATCTTTTCAAAAAAATGTTTCAAGGTCCGTCTCATTTCACCATAGCTACATAGATAAAAGCAGTTCTCAAGTGTAGAATCTATTAACAGTTGTGGAAACTTTTTATCCATTCACTTTTTGTGTCGTTACTCACGTCTCTTCCTTCCTCCCTTTCTTTTTTCTTTCTTTCATTTTCCTCCTTCAATATATTTTTATGAGCCCTAACTATGTGCTAGGTACTCATTCTTCTGAGTGCTTTATACTCGTAATTTCTCATTGCCCTCCTAACAACTCTATGATGTAGGTCTTAGTATTGTCACTTGACGTATGATGAACCCCAAGCTCCAATTCAAGAAGTTCCCTAAGGCCTCGTAGTCAGTAAGTGTTGGAGTTATAATTTGAACCCAGCTCTTGTAAACTCTGGAACTTATATGTCGTTGCTCATTCCTACATTATAATGCCTCTCTATGTGTTCCAATGGTTCTAGTCTCACAGAGCTTACAATTAGAAAGGCAGACAGTAAAAGCAAGTCAAGCACAGGGTCAGAGTTGAACAAAGATAACACTGGAGCACTGAGAAGGCCGCCTCTGTGGAGTGGAGAAGTGTAGGAGGGTCAGCAATGGCTTCTCTGGGGAGGGAGTCACTTGAACTGAGATCTGAAGGGTAAGTGGGGGTTGCTAGGTCAAGCCAGGGATATCATCGGGCAAGTTCGAAGGCCTGGGGGTGGGAAGCAGCCCAGCATATGCAAGGAATTGAATATAAGTATTTCCCTGGCTAAATATCTGAGTAATTTTGTTTTCAAAGTTTTTAAAAAATAGTTCACAGTGGCTAATTGCTTTTGCTTTTTCTAAAAGTGCTAGAGTATAATGTTGAGTGGTCATTGAAATGAATTAAGGTTTTCATGTTGCTTTCAAATGCTCTTGAGGGGACCAGTGCATTCTGAGGTTCAAATGACATGATAAAGTGGCTGATGTCATGGCCCCGCTGTCCAGTGAAATCAGACAGCTATGAAAGTACACTAGGACAGAAACGCCCAAAAATGGAAAGGCTTCTGTCATGTTTTTTTAAAAAGGAATTATCCTTATTCATTTCCACCGGATGTATAAAATGTAAATCATTTTATTCTTATGTCAGTTGTGAAATGATTTCCCAGGTCACTCCAAACACTCAAATTATATTAAGATCTAAGGTCCATGGGGATCCATTATACTATTTTCTATAATTTTGTATACTTTTGATGTTGTTAAACAAAAAATATTAATTTTCACAGTGGACAGTCTTTTTAAAAGAAAGAGTTTATTAGGCCGTCGCTAGCGAAAAAAGAACGCTGGTCGTGAGGCACAGGGTCTAAAGTGCCATCACCATGGGTAGGCGGGACAGATGGGCCCATCACCCCAGAGTTTCTTAGGTGTTTTTACACATCGAGTAGTGGGGAGAAAGACGCAAGCAGTTCTGAAAGGAATTACATTAGCTATAGACAGAGGGGTGGGAGAAGCTGAAGTGGGGCCAGTTCTGGGAAAGACATGGAGTCTGCAGCAGATTCAACAGGAGAGGAGAATTCCTAAAGCTCAGGTGTAAACGAGGCGCGGGGCTCCTGGAGCTCCATGGCGCCTGGCTAAAACAACCTGGGAATAGCCAACTGGAAATTGATCCAAAGTTTCAACAGTTGTATAGGAATGTGAGCTGTCTTTTGTCAGGGCTGGTTCACAGTTGTTAACGAGCTAACTGTTCTGTCTCTAATTCTCACTCTCCAGCTCCTGTGATTTCAATTTAGAACATTGCGGAATTGTCTCCTTGTCCATGCTTTCCATAATATTTTTAAATTTTTAAATAGACTTATTTTTTTAGAGCTATTTTAGGTTCACAGAAATGGAGGTGAAAAGTACAGAGTTCTCATATACTCCCTGCTCCCATACAGCCACACAGTCCTTCCTACAGTTAACATCCTGCACCAGAATGGTTTTTATTAATCTAGCCTTTAAATCAGAGATACTATAAATGCTTTGTTTATTTATCAAATATATAGTGAGCATTTCACGATTTGCTTGGTATTTTGTTCCATCGTTGCTAAAGAGGCACAGTCTCTGCTATTATGTTGTTTATGGTCTAGTGGGAGAGAAATCCATTAAAGAAATAATTTTACAAAAAACTAGTTACAAACTGTGATGAGGAGAAGCAGAGGATACTTCACCAATGTATACTATGAGAACTCCCTTAGCATGGGCGGTCAAGGGAGGCTTCCCCAGAGAAAATCAACAGGTAAACTGCGATCTGAAGGATAAGTAAGAATGCCAGAGGCAAGGATAACAGGGAAAGGGTTTTAGGCAAACAAAGCAACTGCCTGCGAAGATCTTAAGGCAAGAAGGAGCCTGACATTCGAGGAGCTCAAGGCTGGTGGAAAAGGACAGAGATGGAGAGTCAGGTGGAAGCCAGAGCATGTGGGTGCTATAAGCTGTGCTAATTTGTCTTCACCCCGAGTGATGAGAAACGGGGAGTGGGTTTTACATGGGATGTGACATGAATGGATTTTGTTTTTAAATGCAGGCACTGAGTGAATTGTGAGGAAGGGATAGGAGTGGAGTCAGAGTGGAACTAGAAAGACTTGCTAGGAAACTACTGGAATAGACCCAGAGCGGATGGGAGTATAAAGTGGAGACACAGAGACATGGACCTGTGCCACGAACATTTATGAGGTAGAATCAACAAAATTTGGTGTTTGCTTGGAAAAGTTTGGAGGGTTTCTTGGCTTATAAAACTGGGTAGATTCTGGTGCCTTTACTGAGATGGGAGAAGCAGTGAAGAGAAGATCAGGAATTTACATGGGCTTTATAGCTATTTTTTTTTTCTATTTCAAATGATTACCCTGTGCTAGACACCATGTTAGGTGATTCACATTCAGTATCACAGAAGTACTTTTATCAGATTCAATAAGGACTGGCAGTAGGTTGATTCCCATACCACCACAGTTCAATGAACCTTAAGAGACTGTATTTACTGTCCTCTGTTATCATTTCAAGTGCGTGTCATTTATTACCTATGCACAGCGATTAGCATATGGATACGTGAAGCTCTAAGCATTTTTTCCAACTCCCCAATTACTTTCTCATGTGATTCATTTGGCAACTCCCACACCTTTTTTTTCCCCCCTGCTCTCAATTCCATACCTACTTCATGGTAACTCGTTTAACAGGTTTATCTAGACATCTTTCCCTTCCCCCTCTACGGTCAGGTTAAAGTCCTCTTGATCAGAGCCAGTGGTCATTGCACAAATGTTCTCAAACCATACATGGTAAAAGTTCATCTTTGATCCATTATCCCAAATGCCCCATCCCATCGAGCATTACAGTTGTTTTCTTCCCTGGCCTCCCTTCCTTTCCTAAAGCGCGGCAGTAATTTGCCCACTGTTGCAGGGAGCAATCCCCAAATTCTCAGCTTCCACTTCAAAGTCCTTATCAGAACAGACTATGGCACTATTTCCATCTTCTCCTTATTCTAGACAGCCGCCTCTATTTTTTCTGAGGCCCTTCTTTATTGGTTTTCTTTGATAGGAACCAAGAGTGTACAGGGTGTTTTCACATGTGTTATGCCGTTCAATCCTGCGATACCTCTCCCTAGTTCCTTCCCCCATGCCTGGCCTATAGTAGCCATCTAAGTATTTGTTGAATTAATGAATGAACCCTGTCGCTGGGAAAGCAAAGACTGCCTTATTTGGAAGGAGATCAGAGCCTGTTTTTAAGATGAATTTTAATGTTTTCTTAAATTGTCATAAAGAACAGCTCATCTGTAACCTATTATCAGTTTTAAACAATTAATTCATTTATAATAGTATAGTTCATTCTGTGTGAATGACTGTACTATGGGAACCTGATACTCTCAAATGAATTAGTGTTTGAATTACAGGTAAAATTGTACCAAAATGCCACAAAAAAGGAAAAACTAAAATTATTATTTCGTGATGCCTCCAAAGCAGAAATTGAGATTTTTAGCTTTGGCTGTCCATTGAATATAGCTAGCTGGCTGTTTTCTAACACTTCGATACCTCTTTGAGGGTTGCATTGAACAGCATGTTTCAGTCTGAATGGTATCATATTATTGTTTTGTGCTTTTCGGTGGCACTTTATATTTCCAAAGTGCAGGGCAATCATATTCATTCGTATTTCTGCAAAGCCCTCCTATATGGTAGCTCAGCATTACTGAAGCCAAGCATAAAAATAAGTGCACACTTATCGGAAAGATGCTGATAGGATCCAAATGAAATGTCAATGAACACTAAAGCACAATGCTCAAAATGTTAGTTTTTCTAGCTACATTTCAGTAAAACTACCAAAACCTCTTTCCATGTCATTTGGATTTCTAACCCCAGAAATAGTCCCTAATTTTGAAGGAAATAAGTGATTATTTTATTAGATCTTACTTTAAATGTTAGGGCTTGTGTTACTATTTCAAACTGAAGTACACAGAAGTCTACACTGATGAAGGTAATGCTTAAGGCAGCATTTGACATGTGATAACTCATTTGTATTCTTGGCCAGAGCAATTTTTTAACAGCCAGATTAAGGTAAAAATTAAATGCTCTTATGGCAGAGAATCTGAATTATTTGATTAGATGGATGGGATTGCCTCATATTGCCTGGAAATTACCACTTTAAAGATCAAATGGTCGTGAATTACCCCAAAACAGTCACCTATTCTCATTTACATTCGGATCGGTACACTCTGCGAACCTGTTCTAATGGGAGAGAGGGGCCCAGTACATAAGGGACTCAAAGAAAGAGGGAGCAAACATGAGTACTCAGGTTCCCCTGTCTTTGGCTTCATCAAAGTCACATGTGGCCTCAATTCCATGGTTCATTGTGGGGGTTCCATCTCTAGCTTCTCATCCTTGTTTCAGACAAAAAAAGACAAAGAGGGGTGGGGGGAAGAGGAGGATGGGGACAGCACATGTAACAGGAAACAAGATTTTTCAGTAACTGTCCAGCAGACACCCCAGCAAGCCATGTAGCCTTCCTGACCAGACTTCCCCACCCTCACCCGCCCCTACCCCCCCTCCCAGCAGCATGGAAGATAAGGGAATAGAGTGATGTGTTTGTTTTTTGTAAAGCTGGGCATACTGCCATTCCAAATAGAGCTGATAGCCTGGTAATAATGAAAAAGAGAACACATGGATAGGAGTTGAGGTAAGAATGAGCAATATCCACCACACCGATTGTTTTCAATGTGAATTACAGAGACACATGGTTGTGTGGTGCACTCAAAGGACGTGCTGAGTGGTGACCCGGACAACTGGCAGAAGAAGAGCTGGTGCTAAAGAGCTTTTCAAGTAGCCTCTCAGGGTTTTGAGATTTTTAGGTGGAACCACATATGCAAAGTGCCCTGTAAAATTGTGATGATGGTGATAAACTCCACATAGGGTGTATTTTAAACTCCTCCCAGTGTGCACAAGGAGGTACATTCAAGAGTGTTCATTCCAGAATTATCTGTGACAGTCAAAATTTGGAAAAAACCTAACTGTCCATCATCAGAAGAATAGATCAATTTTGGTTTGTCCATGTAGTGTAGAATTCTTTACAACAGTTAAAATAAGTAAAATTTGACAACGTTAGATGGCAGATACTAAAACGTTTGTTATATTGCTCATTTTGTTTTTCTATGTGGTTGAAATAGTTCATAATTTTATAAATTAGCAAAACAGAACTTGGGCAGTGTTTCCTAAAATTGGATCCACAAACCACCCATATCAAAATCACTGAAGGTTTATGTTAAAATGCAGATTTCTGGGGGTCCTCCCAGGCCAAGCACCAGAAACTAGACTTGGGCCCAGCAGCCTATATTTCAAACAAGGCCGCCCGCTCACTCCTAGAGGACCGCTGATGCCGGGTTTGTGTGGGGAAAAGAGTTCAGTGAAAAATAGAAGCTGAGAACTCTGGGCTGGACAAACGAGTTGCCGCAGGCAGAGGCCGGAGGAGGGCTGAAGCTACCGTGTAGTGTCAGGAGCTCAGGCTGGTTCTGTGCCGTGGCTCGGCCTGTGAGCAGCTCGCCACGCCCCGCTCGTGGTCTAAGAGCTTCAGCCGCCACGGCTACGTTGCAACCAACAAGGAAGAGGAAAAGGGGCGCATCCCAGAAGGATGCTTCCTCAAAGCAGCACAAGCCACTTTGACTCACATCCGGAATATTAGTCTTGTGGCCTTGCACAGCTATTGTAGAAGGAAGACTAGGACATGTCTTTATTCCAGGTGGCCAGGTATCCAGCTAACACTGGGGAGAGGAGGCTCTGCCACCACGGAGAAAGGAGTAAAATGGACCTAGGGGCCTCTGTCATGGAGGACTGCAGGTTAATAGCCTATGAAAAGCTGCAAAGACCCAGAAAGCTGCTGCGTAGACTCTGGGATCAGAGCTATGCTGGTCCTGGAGTAGCGCATAGGCTGGATTCTCACTTTTCCAAACGTGGTCCTGGGCCAGTATAATCTACATCACCTGGGAGCCTGTTAGAAATGCACATTCAGGCCCCACCCCATTTCTCCTAAATCAGAATCTGCATTTTAAAGTGGCCCCCAGAACCAGGTTAGATAGAGGAATGTTAGACACTGAGGAGGCTTGTAGCACAGAACAGGGGCTAGAGGTGTGAGTACTGCGGGTAGAGTGGTGGCTTGGCTCCTGAGGGTCAGTGGGCTCCTTAGGGAAATGATACAGCCCGGTCAGAGAGCTGAGTGTTCCGACTTGACTTGTGGAGGTAAGCGGATGAGGCTGCCAGCAAAGGAGAATCAGCAGAGGAGGGAGAGAGACACAAGAAATGTAAAAAGAACGAGGCCTTGGAAAGGCACTTTGCATGAGTGTCAGTGAAATACAGGTTTAATTGTCCTGCATTGTGGAATAAGCCGCACTTAATCCTCTCAACACCCCTGAGTGGTAGGAATTATGTGATTCCCAAGGCAGGTGATGAAACAGGTTCAGAGATGTTAACTTGCCAAGGTCACGCAGCAGGATATTAACATAGCTTACAAGAATGCTTTATAGCAATCTGGCCAGTTTCCAAAGCACTATTATATTCATCATCTAATTTAGTCCTCACAATAACTCTATGAAGTAAACAGAAAGTGGCTATTGTAATTTTGCACCTAAGGAATTCCAGGACTTTTGCTTCTCGGTCCAATTTTTTTTCCATTTT
>PVJD01009404.1:0-22640 GCA_004026545.1 Mormoops blainvillei
CAAGTTATTGGGTCTCGGAACCATTCACAGAACTTCTGAACATTCAAAATCCACTCCTTCCTCTGATCCAGCCAGTCGATTCGGATTGACTGGGTCAGGCATGGGATCCAGCCACCTGCATATTTAATAAACACCTCCCAATGTTGTTCTGAGGCTGGTGATCCAAAGGGGACACTCAGAGGAACACTGGTAAAGTGGATTGGCACATGACAGATGCAAGTGGGAACTTAGGTGAAAGGTAAGGACCACAGTGCATCTTGAGGACTTAGGGTATATCACTGATTGATAGGGGGAAGGAGTGAGTTTCTGGGTAAGTGACAGACTCTGGGTGAGGGTGGAGTTAATGGTGTAAGAGAGAAGTCCTGAGTCCATGACAAGAGTCCTCAGGGTCTTCTTGGTTGCCATCCATTCCTGAGTGTTCTGCCTGCCACAGGATAGGGATCTCTGGTGTGCCCAGGGGATTTCTGGGCCAGAATGGAAGAAACAAGATGATAGTTTTTCTAGAGGTAAACTCAGGAACAGCAGAATATCCAGACTGTTCTATGTCTTCAATTGGGCAGTGGTGGAAACAATTACAATGGGATCCAAAGGCCTAGCTTATAGGTGAAAGGGAGCAATAGTGCAGGACGAAATGACATCAATGTACTCCATTCATTCTTTCAGTCATTTATTCATTCTACTAATGTGTGCTGAGGGCCAGGCACTGTACTAAGAACTGTGAGGTTTGGTGGTGCCACCATCTGCCCACCTGTCAAAGCCAGAAATCATAGTGCCATCCTAGACTCTTCAGTCTCTCTTACTTATTCCTCCATGCAATCTGTTTACCAAACTTCATTGATTCAGTCTTCTAAATGTCTGTTGACTACAACCCTCTTCTCCAGCCCCTCTGCCATTGCCGTAGTACCAAAGACCACTAACTCTTACCTGGACCTTGCAGAAGTTTCTTCTCTGATCTCTCAACACCCAGGCTTGCCTCGCTCCAATCCATTTCCCATGCCATGATCAGCCTGATGGTCTCTTATTTTTAAAACACTTAATCAAGGTATAGTTTACATACCATAAAATCACCTATTTTAAGTATACTGTCCAATGATTTTTGTATATTCAGAGTTGTGTAATCACTACAATCCAATTTTAGAACCTTTCATCACCCCTAAAAGCTCCCTTGTGCCTATTAGCAGTCACTGGCTGTTCCCACCCCCAGCCTCAGACAATCACTAATCTACTTTCTGTCTCTATGTATTTGCATTTTCTGGGCATTTCATATAAATGGAATCAAGCACCATGCATTGTTTCTTTTGTTTGTTTGTTTGTTTGTCTGGCTTTGATTGCCTATTTTAATTTTGCATAGTTAAAACCCTTGAATGAAATGTTAACTAGTTGATGGAGGTGTTAACTAACCTTACTGTGGTAATCATTTTGCAACACAGGAGTGAGCAAAAGTGGGTTTACAGTTGTGAGTATGTGAAACACAGTTTATTCTTGTATTATTATTTATTTATTAATTATTATAATATTTATTTGTATATTTGTCTTATTATTGTTATTATTTTGTATTCTTATGATTTATCTTTTATGTCATGACTGCTGGTAATTTACCTACTTTTGCCCATCTCTGTATATACATATATCAAATCATCAGGCTATATACCTTAAACTTACACAATGTTATGTGTCAACTATATCTCAATAAAGCTGGGGAGAATAAAACCCTTGAACAGCTCCCCATCATCCACCATCCAAACATCTCTTGTTACTTTTCAAGGTCCTTCATACCTGCCTCTGCCCTTGAACTTCTATGGTTCACTAACACACCCCATGCTTTCTTGCCTCCGTGCCCTTCTGCCTATGATTCCCCTGCCTAGAATGCCCTTAGCTCCACCTAAAGAGGTCAAACCTCTGCTATAACATTTCCAACATTCCATTTCTTAATTTATGTTCATCACTTCCACCTCTATAAGAATTTTGCACCTTGTATATGCTTATTCATTACACAATTCATGTTGTCTTATAAGTATCCATACACATTGGAACTCCCTAGTTAGACCATGAGTTCCTTGAGGGCACAGGCACTATCCTATTCATCTCTGTATCCTAACATTAGGAATAACTCCTGGCTCAGAAGGGGAACTCAATAAATGTTTGTTAAGACAAACAGAACTGGGTGAGACTCAGTCCAGAAACTGCCCTTGAGGATCTCACACTCTTGTCAGAGAGTGAATAAGCCATTGATCAAACAACTTACATTTACTGAGGCCCCATTATGCAATGGTGAGAGAAGGGAGATAATCAAAAGGACAAGGCATGATGTCTGCCCTCTTGGAGTTTAAAATGTTGAGAAGATATACTCTCTACAGATTAGAAGGTTGCAATGCAAAATATGACATGACCAAATGTGTGTCAAGAGCCTAGAAGAGAGGGGCATGACTGTTGTTCAAAATCTTAGAGAAAGCATCATGGAGAAGGAACTTGAAGGTGGGAAAGGGTTTGGACAGGAGTGGGAAATATAAACAACATTCTTCAATGGCAGTGATGAAATAGCCTGAGCAATATCTTGTGGCAGAGGGGAGAATGGAATCAGTTTGGACACTGGTGACTTCAAAAAAGACAGTGATGATAAGGACCTCAAGTATAGCTATATCAATAGGAATGACTATGTTGCTGGAGTAGGATTTCCAGATTTAGCCAATAAAAATGAAGGACACAATACAAGGGAAATACTTAAACTAAAAAAAAAATGATTTGTTGTGCATCTGAATTACACATTTAACTGAGCATCCCCACGCTGGTGGACAACAAGATTGTGCAAAACTATAAAAGTCTTAAATGTCATGCCAAAATGTTCACCTTATGCCTTGATGGTAATGAGGAGCCACTGAAGGGTTTTAACTATAGGATTGACATGATCAGATGTGCCTTTTAGAAAGATGGCTCAGGTAGTGGTGAGGAGAATGGGTTGGGAGTTGGTTAGGGGCCATGACAGCTATTCAGGGAACAGATGATCAAAGATTGAGTAATGACAGAGGTGGTGGGCATAGAGAAGAGGCTAGAGTTTAGGAGAAACCCAGGTCAAATCAGACGATGTTACATCAGTACTAAGTACATGTTGGGGAAGTAATATATGGTGGTTGTGACTCAATGCCCAGGGCCAGCAAGGGAGCAGCCTTTAAGTTGTGGCTGGGCTGAGCATCATGTGATTTCTTCCATGACCTCCTGCTGCCCAAAGAAAATAAGTGAGGCACTCACTGATGAAGTTTAAATAGTGGAGCCTGAGCAGTAGCTCCCATAGCAGAAACCCCTCCCTGTCTTTCCTCTGGCTGGTCAGTCCTGCATATTTCCCTTTCCCCTCTGGCTTTGGCACCAGTCCAGGGCACACAGTGTTCCCCCAAGCAGATGCATGCATTCTGGACTGGATGATTCATTGTCCCTTGCCAGAAGGACTGGCCTGCTGCAGCAAGGACCAGGCAACCCCAAAAAACATTCTAAAGGGTCCCCTGTGCAAACCCCTATGGAAAAGTTCACACGGGGTAAAACAGCAGGTGTCAAGAGCGTATTAGCCTGTTACAGGGTGATTTTTAGCACAGATGATGAAAGAGATGCCCCATCTTGCCCTACTTGCCAGGAACCTGTAGAATACTCTCCTAGTTCAAGACTTGCACTCTTTTGGGATACAAGAGCCAAGAGGGCAGAGCCTGCTTGTGTGCTAATTTGTTTGCAGACACTTGCGCCAAACTCACACCCCGCCCCTATCTCATGATCCTCCTGGCTGCACGTGGATCTGCTCATGGCTCTGACAGAGACTGGAGGCTGTGAGAGCAAGGAAGGGCCCTTCACAACAGGCTGCAAAAGTGGGCACAGAGGGTGGGGATGAGAACTTTCCTATGACCCTACTGTCTTGCCTCTGGATCTGTGGGATTCACCAGTTCTTCAGGGCCTGTGATGGAGCTGCCAGCACCTTCTTTGGTAACTTCTGAGGTATTATGCCATCAGTGGGGAGACTGCCTGGTTAAGGGCGGTGGCTCTAAACTCAAACAGAGGTGAATTCTCAGCCTCGCTCCCCCTTTACTGGATGTTGTCTTGGACAAGATACTCTAACTTTCTGAATCTGAATTTCTGTTACAAATGTATAAAACCATAATAAATAGGGTGGCTGAGAGAATTAGATTACCCATGTAAAGCATTTTGCCCAGCATCCAGCACTTAGTAAGCATTGAGTAAACTAGCTAGTATAATTTTACCCCTTCATTGCCCATTGCTTCTCTGTTCTACCTCACCCCTCACCAGGTTTTTTCCCAAGGTCACAGGTCAGAACTATTCCCTTCAGGCCACTATTGCCTAGCCACAAAACCCTCCCCAAGAATACTTCTCTGGGGAGCTCCTTCCTTGCTCCACAGATGGTGCTTCTCTCAGGGCCTCTCATTCTATTTCAGAGTCACTTGCCCTCTGTGCCTCAGTCGTTTGCCTTTTATGTCCTGCACCATTGTTGGAGGAGCCAGAGACAAGGACAAAGGGCAGGGGCAGAGAGCAGACCGGCTAGATCAGGTGGAACAGAGCAAATGAGGAGAGGTTGCCCTGTCAGTGCTTTTTTGGTGTGGCTGCTGAGGACCTGAGCTTTCTGAGAATGAGCCACTGCCCTCCCCACAGCAGGATTTCTGATCTCTTGGATGGAAGGAAGGAACAAGAAGCTCAAAGAGCCCAAAGCTCACCTCCCACATAGCCATTCTGGCAACTCCTCAGCCCAGTGTGGGGCTGTCATCCTCTGTTTCCCTTGTAGGCACCCATGTGCCCTGATTCACAACACACACTGAAAGCACGAGGAATGAAGCTAGTCTTGAAAAGAGAGGGGGTCCTGGAGGGCCAGGCAGTGACCCACCACCAGAGGCCTTTTTTTTGCTCCCCAGACTGTATACCAGACCTCCAAAAGGGCACTTATGTGCTCCTGTGCTTCAGAGGAGTTACCAAGACCAAGTGTGAAAATGTCCCCAGTGCTATATTATTAGCATCACCTTAGCAATCAAGCTTGTGATATAACACCAGCTTTTCTCCAGCTTTTACTGCACCTTCTAGGTATAATCTCATTAAATCCTTTCCAATGTCTAGGACAAGAGACAAGCAAACACTTGAGAAAAGGAGAACACAAACAACTGCATTTAAGCCAACTGCACAGAGAAAATAATGTCAGTGGTGGGGGTGGAGGGAGATGTTATGCATAAAACATCTGGGAAATGGTATCAGTCCTGTGAAAGCAAGACTGGCTGGGGTGGGGGGTGGCGGTGCTTTCCATTGGCCTTGCCCAGCTGTCTTCCTCCCACTCAGAACGAAATGTTCTGTCTTTTGTGGTTATAGCTTCTTTTCAGTTGGAATGACTTGTCCGGGTCTGGACCTTGCTCAGGGCTGCAGCTCTAAGAAGCTCTCACGCAATATACTAAATAACCCAGTCAGCCTCCCTGCGAGGTCCCCTCCCCAGCCCAGCCCCCTTTCTTCCCTTCCTTCTGCCCTCCTCCTCCCACTTGAAGAGTCACTGTGGTTGGCGCTTAGGCAGATTCCAAGCCTAGGCAGACCTACAGCTCTTCCTCACCCTCCTCTGTGAGCACATGTTATCCCATGCTGCCTCCTCCCCACCCCCGGGATAGGGGGAGGGACATGGCAGGGCCTGTGGACCGTCGCTGCGCCACCAGAGCGCCAGACGAGGGCGTGGCACGGGGCCTGGCAGCAGCTCCTGGAGAATCCCAGATTACTTACTTAGCAGCGGCACCTGGGTGATGGAAATTCTTTAGATTTTCCAAAAGTCCATGGCAAACGTCCTTACACAAAACCACCCAAGGATACAAAACAACCTATACTAACAAGGCACTTGGGGAGGGAGGAATGGGAGGAAATGTTTGGCTCAAAATGGGATGAAGGTCGTGTGCAGCGCCTGGGAAGCCAAGCTTTGAGCTCTGAGCCCAGCAAGGGTCCAATGCGCCTGCGGGTAAGCGGATGAGGAAACGGGCCACGGTGCAATGAAAGATCGTACTTCTCAAATTTGGCTGCAAATTAGAATCACCTGGGCGATCTTTAAAACTCCTGATGCACGAATTCACCCCAGACCAATGTTATCAGAATCCTGGGGGCGGGTTGAGGGTGGTGAGACCCATGCATGAGTAGTTTTTAAAACTCTCCAGGTGGTTCCAATGGGCAGCAGAGGTTGAAAAGCAGTGATGTGTGAGCTCCTCAGAGCTGGTGAGGGGACTAGCAGGCTTGACCCCTGGGAGCTTATTAAATACGCAAGATCTCCAGCCCTACTTCAGCCCCACCGGATCAGCACCTGCAGTTTTAAAGTAACAGCTTTCTTAAGATATCATTCACAGATCACAAAATGTACCCCTTTAAAGTGTACAATTCGGTGTTTTCTTTCTTCCTTTTTCTTTCTTCCCTCCTTCCTCCCTTCCTCCTTCCTTTCTTCTCTTCTCTTCTTTCTCTTCTCTTCTTCTTTCTCTTTTCTTTTTCTTTCTCACACAATTCTGTGTAATCACCACCTGTATCTACTTGGTTCTGTTTCCATCACCCATTAGCAATCTCACTCCTCATTTTCTTCCCCCTCCAGCCATGAGCGACCACTATTATACTTTCTGCCTCTGTGGATTTAACTATTATGGATATTTGCATCTGTATGTTAACCACATTCTCAGCAATTCCTCTGCACACTACAGCTTGAGAAGCACCAATGTAAGAGACCTTCTCAAACAGCGATCCCCAACATTTCTGGCACCAGGGACCATTTTCCTGAAAGACGATTTTTCCACGGACAGGGACGGGGAGGGGGATGGTTTCAGGATGACTCAAGCACATTACATTCAAGCTCACCTCCTGCTGTGTGGCCTGGTTCCTAACAGGCCTGGACCAGTACTGGTCCACAACTGGAGGTTGGGGACCCCTGTTCTAAAAGAAGCAGCCCTCTCTCCGCTCCCACATCCTTGTTATGCAGACATGTGGGTCCAAAGGTGCTAGATTTTCTGCTTTTTCAAGAAAAGCCAGAAATCTGAATCTTTATGTCTTATCTTCCACTTTTTAAAGGGTTGGCGACTAATTCAAATTTTTGTAAAACACTGTTCGGGTGAAACGAAACATTCCTGAGGGCTGGACTCAGCCTGTCCTGATGGTCACCAAGTTCTTACCTACGCCCACCAAAATCCTTCCTACTCCAACCAGAGTCCATTTCTCCTTGGTTCAGGTCCCATGGAGGTGGAGGAACAACTACTTAATAGACATCTCATAAAATCCTCTTGAGTCTTATTCTTCCCTTCTCCAAACCAACAGCTATGCATACATATACTGGGGACTTGTGGTGGTGCTTTACAATTTTGGAATCACTTAAATCTTTACAATAATCTTTATGATAGGTATTATTATCCTAGTATTAAAGGCCAGAAAACTGGAGCTCAGAGAGGTTAAATAACTTTCCTGATGTTGCACAGTCGCTAAATGTCCAGCTCTTGGACATTGGTGCCCAAGCTCTTTCCACTTTATCACTCAGCCTCTACCGGCCTTTGCTCAGAGGCCCCATTTTTTATCTCTTTGTTTCTTCTCCTGACTTTTCTCCATTTCCTCCAGATTCTGGACATATCTCTCTGATGAAGACTAAACAGCCACAGAGTATGGCCTCAAAGAACCTAGGACCTAGGTTATCTTGGGAGAGTATCGATTCCAAACACCCAGGCTGTTTCTCCATAATTACACTGATCTTTGTCAAATATGTGTCCTGACCTTTGGTTTGGAAAACGTGGCCAACATAAGTGAGCCATGCTCTATTTTGAGGCTGATTCATATACAACTTGTGGTTAACTCCCTCTTTCACTTGGTGTTTTGCTTGTGTATTTGTGTTGAGCCAAATTATGTTGTTAGGTTTTGTCACTAACGGCCCCCTAGCACTTGTTCTCACTGAATTGCATCCTGGTTTTGCAGCACTTTCTTCCTCCAACCCATTCAACTTGAAGTTCCTCCCCCACCTCCTGTGGGGTTGGCCACCTCCCAATCTTCTTTCATTTTCAAGTCACTTTAGACCTGGGCAAAATGTCTCCACACTCTGCAAATGTCCCAACTACCTCCCGCCTTTCACTGCTCTGGGAACCCTTGTGAAGTTCCTGGGGAATGGTGCAGACAGGTGGAGGGGGGCAAAATCTGTGCCTCTAAATCGGCTGGGAGTGGAGAAGGGTCTGGCTGCAGCTGGGAATGTCCCCTCATGGTGGCCTCAGGCTGGAAGCTCTCCTAGGCCAGTTCCAGACCTAATTTGGCCCCAGGAAAGTATCAGGAGTTTGTGGACTTCCCTTCAGCTCAGAGGGGTACTCAGTACTGGGATACCCTTTGGCAGGAAGTCCTTTAACTCAGTTCTGACCCTGTAGGACATCCTATTGTCTGAGTGCTGTGGAATCCAAGGCCAGTTGCTAGGCACAGAGCTCTCAAACAATGTAGTATGACAGTTCCCTAGCCTGCCCTAGGGGCCTCCCCAAGCCGCAGGGTGTGGTTTGCAGTCTGGGTACATTCTGTACCCTTACTCTGGGGGCGGGTTTGTGGTTCCTGGTGCAGTACAGCAGAGCCCCGCCCATGCCTTTCCTCCCCAGCCACAAAAACAAGCTTAGACACTAGGAGGGAGGAATGGAAACAGAGGCTGTTACTGTACAGCTGGTCCCTGAAGACTCCGGGTGGACCCGCCCCCTTCCCCTTCTCTGAAGGCATCCCGTGCAGGGAAGGCCAACAGTGTCTACTGCTGGTTCTTTGATTCGCTCCCTGTGCTTTCCTGAATGGCCACCTAAGCCACCAAACGATCACCTCGGTGGGATACAAGGCATGCTCTTTGGGTACTGGCTTCCCAAGAGACCCTGAAACATGTCTTTCCTTTCTCTAGTAGCATTCAGGGTCTCTGCATTTCCCCAGCCATGATGGTGATTGTTTAGGGTCCTGGATCTCTGGTATTATTATTACTGTTATCATCATCATCATCATTATTATCATTATCTACCACAACTCAAGTGCAAACACCTTGTGAGAGAATGCTAGATAACATTTCCCACTGACTATGTGCAGGCACTACTGTAAGCACTTGACATATCTCATTAATTCTCACAACAATTGTAAGACAAACCCTTGTACTATTATTAACCACATTTTAAAGAAAAGGAAATTGAGGCACAGAGAGGTTAGGTAACGTGCCCAAGGTCATATATTACCAAGTGGTAGAATCAGGATTTGAACCTAAATCTGGTGCACTCCAGAATCCATGATCTTTCCATTGGACTAGACTCCCCCCTTTTCCCCTATGACAATCCTGAGCACTGGACAGGCAGCACTTCTTAGCAATCTTTTCACTAGAATAGACTGGCTTAGGCCTCAGAGGGAAGGACGGATCCCTGGAGAAGCTGGGAGAGACAGGCACAACCTTTGCGCAGTTATAGGGATTCCCCAGGACTCCCTAGGAATCAGACCACACCCAGCTTCTGTTTCTGCTAGGCTGGCGGGCAGTGTCTGCTCTATAATGGGGTATGTGAGTGTGTGTGTATGTATGTGTTTGTATAGGCCTCACAGGATGACTAGGGGTGGGAGGGGTGTGGGAAGGAGGTGGTGGAGGAAACTCACCATTCCATCTGGGAGCTCTCTGGCACCCTCTTCAGGCAATGCACACTCACTGCCACGCCTCTCTCTGGGTGGCCGGTTTCTGTCATCTGAGGCTCTGTACCCTGGACCTCAAATCCCACCACCATTCTCTGTGGGCTGTAAACCCCAATGGAACAGGCCACTGCTGGGCCTGTTTTCACTTTATTTTTTACCATTTGAATCATTTTAGGTGTAAAATTCAGTGGCATTAAGTACATTCACATTATTGTGCAAACCATCACCACTATTCAATTCTAGAACTTATTCATCTTCCCAAACTGAAACTCTGTACCCATTAAACAATTATTCCCCACTCCTCCCTTCCCCCAGCCCCTGGTTACCACTATGCTACCTCTTTCTGTGAATTTGATTATTCTAGCTACCTTATACCAGTGGACTCATACCATATTTGTCCTGCTGTGTCTGGCTTCTTTCACTTAGCCTAAAGTCATCAAAGTTCATCCAAGTTGGAGAATGTGTCAGAATTTCGTTCTTCTTAAAGGTGGACTAATATTCCACTGAATATATATACCATATTTTCATTATTTATCCATCTGTTGATAGACATTTGGATTTCCATCTTTTGGCTATTGTAAATAGTAGTTCTGTGAGCATGGCTATACAAGTGTCTGTTAGAGTCTCTGCTTTCACTTGAGAATATCTACCTAGGAGTGGAATTTGGGTAAGTTTGCCCATTCCCCGTGGCAGGCCTGGCCTTCCTCAGAGTACACTTGCCTTCACAGATTTCTGTCCTGACTCTGTTTTGTCTCAGTGCACCTGTTAGCAGCTCTAGGGAAAACCCGTCACTTCACCCCACACTACCCCCGACCTGTTGCCAATGATCTCCAGCACCAACTCTGACTGGTGAGCCTCTCTGGGCTTCATTTTCTATTCCTGCCCTGTGTATTTCTGGTCATATTCTCCCCCCTTGAAGGCCATGTCAGTCTTTGGTTGCCCTCTTTTCCAGCTAACCAAAATGGCCTTTGTATAACCAATGGGAGGTACTGTTGTGCAGTGGTTAAGGATGAGGGCTTTAGGACCAAACTTCTAAGGTTTTAATCTTGGCTCACTGATTGCATAAACTTGAACAAGCTACTTGGCCCCACTATGCCTCCGTTTCTCCATCTGTAAAATGAGGGCAATGATAATATGTATCTGAAGGAGTTATGAGGAATTAAATAATATAATGTACAGAAAGCCATAAGTGAAATGCTTGGTGCATAGTAAATGTGAAATAAATGGGAACTGTTATTTGTAAGTCCTCTTTCTTCCCTTCATTGCCTCTTTGAAAAAAAAAAAAACAAACAAACCACATCCGGAAGATAGTGGGAGCCACCTCAGTATGTTTTCCGGGGAGGGTTGGTGTTAAATTGATAGACTTCCCTCTTCATCATCCCCCACCTGCTTCCCTGTGTTGATAGTCTTCTCAATCTCACACCCCTCCACCTGTGTGAAATGCTTTTGTTAAGTTAATTTAAACAATATAGACACTATAAAGATTGTTCTCTTCACTCCTGCAGCCCAGCATATTGTAGCTATTGTGTGTATAATAACCTGGAGGTCCAGTTGGGCTCCCGCTCAGGCCAAATATGGTCCGAGAAAGCTGCCAACAACAACTGGCTTTAAGAAACCTCTCTTTCCCCTCAGGAACCTGTGACAGAGTGGGTACGTATATTGTTTATGGCTTCTAGGCTGGGAGAGAAAATACCAGGCACAGTGTATTTCATGTTTATGAGTAGATAGCCCTATATCTAGTTAGTCCTGTTGGTTAAAGCAACATATTACCAGGGTCTATTAATAGGGTCAAGACATCACTTCAATTTACTCAGCCATTCTCCAATTCACCTATTACAAACTAGGTACCAGTGGCATACAGGTATAAGCAGAGTAAGATCTCTGCCCTCGAGGTACTCAAAACAAGAAAATGGGAGGCACGGAGTGTGCGGAGACAGTTTAAAACAGTTCTCCCTAAATCCTCCTGGAGGAGATGAGGCAAGACTTTGCAGAGGCAGTGCTAATGTTTGTGTTGACACTTGAAAGAGAAGCTTGTCAGACTGAAACAGATCAGGAAGGCAGAACATTTCCCATAGAATAGGACACTTGTGCGCTAACGGCTGAAACTGATGCTGGTTGGTGCCAAGGGCCAGGCCAGTGGTCAGCTGTAGCCAAAATATAAGGAGTGTGGTAGAGAGCTAGACAGGAGATGGGCAGGGAAGCACAACCCAGAGCATGGAGAAGTACTTTCTGTTGTTAGTGGTTTCTTTGTTTTGTAAGAATTTGGACTTTATTTTGCAGGATTTCCAATGGTGTTTCTTGGAGTACTAAAGTTCCACAGAGCAGCCTCTGTGGAGCTATCCCAGTAGCTGCTGGGGTTGAGAGGGGCGGACAGGGCAAGGAGGACACTGAGTGGGTGGGGCTGTAAGATCTCTGCATCTCTCCAACTAGAATAGCTTCACTTTTTACCTGTGTTAAAAATTTTTGTTTGGCCCTGGCTGGTGTGGCTCAGTGGATTGAGTACCAGCCTGAGAACTGAAAGGTCACCAGTTCAATTCCTGGTCTGAAGTGGTGGGAATAGGTATAGGTTTAGGGAACAGAATAGGCTGGATTTAGTGGTAGATGGGGTGTAGAAACTTGAGAAAATATAAAGAATCACTTCTAGGCTTCTGCTTAAGGCCATGTCCTGAGGTGGAGAAATCTGCTTTGGACAATGACTTGAGCTCAGTTTGGGCCACATTGGTTAGGACTGTCTATGGCAAACCCAAGTGGAAATGCCTTGTAAATGATCGGATATATGAGTCTGGATTGCACAGGGGAGGTATGGTTGCAAATGCAGTGTTCATGAATAATGAGAGTAAATGAGATCCCCTTTAGAATGAATGCAGGTAGAGAAAAGAAGGCTATGAGGACTAAGTCCTGGGCACTCCAATATTTAAAGATCATAAAGATGAAAAGGGCCCTGCAAAGCAGACTGAGAAGGAGTAATCAGTGAGGTAGGAAGATCAGTAGAGTGTGAAGGGATCCCAAAAACAAAATGAATAAAGAGTTTCAGGGAGGACTGAGTGATCAATGGGACAACTGGTGCTGAGAGGCCTAGTAAGTTGAAGACAATTGACCATTTATGTTGGTAACTTGGAGGGAACTAGAGACCTTGACAAGAACAGTTTTGGTGAAGTGGTGGGGATGGAAGCTAGATGGGAATAGGCTGAAGAATGAATGGATTAAAAAAGAAAAGTGAATGGGAAGAGAGACATTAAAACTATGTGCATAGACAATTTTTTCAAGAGTCATGATTTGTTTTAGAGAGGAAGGTGGAAGCAGTTCAATTTGAGGCAAGGTGAATCTGAGGTACCTTTAAGACACCCAGACAGAGTACCCAGTTAGGCCTGGATATCAGGAGTAAAGTCTGGGCTGTATACAGATTTGTGAGTCATTCACTAATACTCTGTGGATTGATGAAATTGGAAGAAAAAAGATTAAAGTGGTGAATAAAGACACATATCATTTGGTAGGAAGCAGGTTGGAAGTTGAGGAAATTCCTGGCTACTTGGTCTGATGGGTGCTACTTAACTTGGTCCTATTGTAAAGGACATAAAGATGGTCCATGGAAGACAATTGGGAAGATCTCTTGAAGCCCAAGGCTATGAAAGAATTAGGAGCTCTATGGTGAAAGTAAGTCTAGATGGACCGTGATTGTTTACATTTTATGATTGAGAAACTGCGTGAAGAAGGTCATCCACTATAGCAAGATACAAAATTAACCACTCAAATTTCAAAAAAAAATGTACATCATGACACCATTTATGCAAAATTTAAAAACCATAAACCAATACTGTAGAATGTTTATATACACTATGTGATAAAGTATAAAAACATAAATAAGAAAGATTCTCACCAAACACCAATTTCAGGATACTAGTTGCCAATGGGGTGGGTAGAAGAGAAATGGGATGGAGAGAATGTTAACTGTTTCTCCAATGTTTTATTTTTTCTTTCTTTCTTCTTTCTAGAGGATCTGAGGTAAATATGGCAAAAAAGTGAACATTTGATAAATCTGGGTCATGGCTACATAGGTATTTATTATAATGGTGCTAACTTCAATAGATTGTTGTGAAGAATGACATGATCCATAAAAATGAACTATTAGAATCAGCTATTATTTTTTTCTGTATTTTTCTGTTTGTTTGAAGATTTTCTAAATTTTAAAAATATGTATTTCCACTCCATTGAAAAAGGCAACTATTAACTTCTGAGGGATTTCAGCTCCCATAAGAATGATCACTGTGCTAATTAATACCACAGTAAAATGGCATTCATTGTGATCCAGACCATCTATCAGCCACAATGCTGCAGTGCAAATAGACAATACTCCAGATACATAGAAAGGAAAGTATAACTAGCTAAGCAGTGGACCCTTCAGACCTGCCAACTGGGCTTCCCTTGAACTTTTTACTATGTTAAACTGGAATTCAGAGTTCTGTAGTCTATAGAAGCATCTCCATCACTGAAGATGATTGGTAATCACAGGAACCTCTCTTCAGTGGCCAAGGAGTAGAAGTGTCTTATGAGCAAGCTCAGAGCAGGCAGACCAGCAGCATACAAGAGGGAATGAGTATATCCTCCAATAGGGGAAGAACCAGCTGAACTGCTTAGATATGTTGACTGGCTAACAGAGGCTGGGAAATCCTAGGGGGTGAAGGGCAGAGGCAAAAAAAAAAAGAGTGGTAGGAAGCATATGATCATAAACTATTAAAGCTGGAAGGGCCCTTAGAGATCATCTAATCTTTTTATCTTTATGGCTTAGAAAACCAGGGCCCAGGGAGGGGACAGGTCTTGTCCGAAATTGCCTAATCACTCAGTGGCAGGTGTGGGAACAGAACTCACAGCTCTTAAATTTTTCTGTAGGATCTTTGTGCTCTTTTCCAGGGACCACTCCGCCTTCCTGGCCCTTCAAACCCTTCACCTTGGAAGCAAGGTTGGTTGCTCTGGGATGTAACTCCCTACAAAATCTATCTCTTCTCTGGAGCCCTCCATTCAAACTTTGCCCACCTCAGTCCAGAGGGGTAACCTGAGAATGAGAGGGCTCTGTTCTTGTAGCACACATTACTCACATTGGCAAATGCAGGCCTGGCTGCCAGGGGTACAAGTTTGAACCTTGGGTGGTGGACAACAGTCCTAATATGTGGCCAGGAGCCAGAATCTTCAGTCCTAGAATGATCAAATCGAGCATTGAAAAGCTGTCCACAGTGCATATGGAGGTAAGGGGTGGGGAGGTGTGGAGGCAAAGACAAGCAAGAGAGGCCTCCCAAGGCCCAAAAGCAATAAAGACTGACTGAGATAAATGGTTGGCAGGAGAATAATTGCCAAGCGGGCCAGAGGGGAGCACCAGGAAGATGCTGAAAGGATATGATGGGGGTAAAGGGAGGGGTGCATGGAGACTGGAGGTAGTAAGTGAGTAAAGCCAGATGGTTATTTAATTATTCTAACTTCATCTTTTCTCAGGAAAAATATCAGGTAGCTTACAAGGACACACAAGATAAGTTAAGGCAGCAGCAGTTAAAAATAGAAAAAACAAGGGTGGGTAGAAAGTGGAGCCAAGAATAAGGGTAGTAATGCATATTATAAAAACCTCTGCTCCCATGAAGAGCAGACCCAAAAGTTGGCTCTAACCTTCTAGCAGCCAACAGGAAAGGGGAAACCTTGTTACACAATTCACAATGTCCAGGAGATAAAAACAAAGTCGTTGCTCAGAAGGGCAACGGTTCTCAGTACAAAGATCAGACAGGAATTCCTCCCTGGGGTTCCTCAGAGAGGATGCTGTGAGACACAATGGACTACATCCTTGACGACATGCTTATATAGCGGTAGCAACAAGTTTCAAAGGGCTGTTTTTCATAAGGACCCTCAGGATCAACTGCCTGTATCCCACTGCAGTCAGGCAATTAGGAGCTAAAAATAGTGTGTGAAGGTGCAGAACAGTGTGTCTAGTATGTTTACACTGATGGGAAAAATGAGGGTTATATATAGGCATCCATATGCATAGAACTCCTGAGGAAGAAGAAATTGGTAACAGCAGTTGCCTCCAGGGAGAGGAAGTGGGGGACTGTGGCCGGGGATAGGAGAGAGACTTCCTTTTCATCATATACTATTTCGTACGTTTTGTTAACCATGTCTTATCTTTTCAATAAAAGCATCAGTTACTAAAATAATAATGTCATTCCAAGTTCAGGGGGATGGTCTGGGTTTATATCTGAGCTACATAGTGAGGCTGAGGATGTCTGAAAGTTCTCCTTGATGTTTAAGGAAAGAAGGGGAGTAACAGTTATTGAGCAATTCATGGGTGCTAAGGGCTTTCATTCCCATTAGCTCATTTAATCCACACAAAAATCCTGTGAGAGACATCTACTTCATAGACAGTCAACTCAATTTCCTTGAAGAAGACACATGAATTAAACAACTGCTTGTTTTTCTTCCTGCTACTGACTTTTAGGAGAAATGAGCAATTGGGAAGAAAACAAGCATGCATGGGGAATTTAAGATAGCAGTTGTATGGGACATACTTATACTAAACCATTATTTATCATTTATCTGAAATTTGAACTTAGTTGGGTGTCCGGTATTTTTTTACTTTTTAAAAATTGAGATATAATTAACATATAACATTATATTAGCTTCAGGTGTACAATATAATAATTCGCTGTATGTATATATTGTGAAATAATCACCAAAGTCAGTCTACTTAACATCCAGCCAGTACTTTTTCATGTTTTTTAATCCACTGTGCCAATCTAAGACTTTTAATTGGTGCATTTACACCTTATTCATCAAATGTAATTATTTTGCTAGATATGCAGGAGATCAAGGCCACCATTTTATTGTTTGCTTCCTGTTTGTTCTATTTTTTTTGTTTCCTTGTTCTCTTTTTCCTAACTTCCTGTGGGTTATTTGTAGTATTTTTAGAATTTTATTTTAATTATCTATGGTGCTTTGGGGTGTTTGCTTAACTCTTCATATAACTTTTCTAGTGGTTGCTCTAAACAATATATAATATGTACATAATTTATCACAGCCTATTGGTGTTGATATCGTACAGTTTGAGTGGTGTAGAAACCTTATCTGCCTTCATGTCCCTTTACACTCCCTCATTTATAATGTAACCTTTTTTCTCATATTCTTTAGTTTTTTTCTTGCTTTATTTATGTATAATTTACAAGTATATCATTGTCTTCATATTACTTCTACAAACATTGAGAACTATAACAAACAGGGCTATAAGTTTTGCTTTAACTATCAAACATAATTTAGAAAACTCAAGAGAAGGAAAGCCTATTGTATTACCCATATTTTAGCTTACCATGTTCTTTCCCCTTTTCTGATATTTCAAGATTTGATCCCTTCTTTTATCAACTCTTTTCTGTGTGGAGAACATCCTTTAGCTATGCTTTCAGAGAAGGTATGCTGATGACAAATAGTTCTTAATTTTCCTTCATCTAAGAATGTCTTGATTCTTCCTTTTTCATTCCTTAAGGGTATTTTCTCCAGATTCTAGTTTGACAGTTCTTTTCTTTCAGTATTCCCTTCTGACCCCCATGGTTCTGATGAGAAATCTGCTCTCTTTTGAACTGTTTTTCCCTGTAGGTAAGTTTTCGTTTGTCTCCCTCCTTTTAAGACTTTTCCTCTTTGGTTTTTAGGAGTGTGACTGTGGTGTATTTTGGTGTGGATTATTTTGGGGTTTATCCTGTTCAGGGTTTACTCAGCTTCTTGAATCTGTTGGTTTATGTCTTCTGCAAAATTTAGGAAGTTATTTAGCCATT
Organism: Mormoops blainvillei; assembly: GCA_004026545.1. Classification (NCBI taxonomy): domain Eukaryota; kingdom Metazoa; phylum Chordata; class Mammalia; order Chiroptera; family Mormoopidae; genus Mormoops; species Mormoops blainvillei. The sequence goes on from PVJD01009404.1 coordinate 17,442, forward strand.
ATTTCTTCTGCTACCTTTTAAGACCCATCTTCTTTCTCCTCTCCTTCCTTTTGTTATAGTTGTACAAGTCCCTGAGATTCTGTTTTTTTTTTCCCTTCCCATCTACTTTCTCTTAATGTTCAGAGTGTGTCATGTTTATTGTTTTATCTTTAAGTTCACTGACACTTTCCTCTGGTCCCTCTACTCTGATGTTTAGATCATCCATTGAGTTTTTGTATTTTTCAGTTCTAAAATTTCCAATTGCCTCTTTATATCTCAATGTCTTTGCTGAAACTTTTGATTTTTTCATTTGTTTCAAACGTGTTCGTATTGCTCATTGAAGCATTTTTATGATGATGGCTGCTCTAAAATCTTTATTAGATAATGCTAACATCTGTTAGCCTTGTGTTGGCATCTATTGATGATCTTTTTTTCAATCCATTTGAGATCTTCCTGGCTCTTGGAAAGAAGAACATTTTTTTTTTTAAGAAGAGTAATTGGGGTATTATGAGAATCTGGATCTTCTTTAAACCTTCTGTTTTAGCCAGCCTCCTCAGACACCCCGCTGTTGGGAGAGAAGGGGGACATGCTCTGATAACATCCATATGAGTTGGAAGTCCAGAGTCCCCACTCAGCCTTGGTTGATACCCAGGGGTCAAGCAACGGTGAGAGTTCAGGCCCCACACCAGGGCCCCACTGAGAGGGGTGTGAGGTGCCTCCACTGACACTGTGGGGTGAGAGGCCTCTTTACCACCTATTGGTGAGGAAATCCCAAGCCCCATGCTAGGCTATTTATGAAACCACCCTAATGGGTATTCCAGGAACTTCCTTACAACCTGGCAACAGTGGACATTGTAGCGTCCCACTAGGTCTTTGCTGGCATAGGGCAGGCAGGGCAGGTTTTGTGGTGTTTGGCTGCCATAAAATGATTATTGTCTGTAAATTTTCTGTCTTTTGAAGCTGTCTCTTTCCTGATCCTTTGCCTTAGAGAGAGAGGTGGATTTTGTTAGGGCCGTTTTTGTCTGTGCCCATTGGTATTTCTGGGTGATCTGCCTCTCTAGCACGCAGTCCAGGTTAAACAAGGCAAAAAGAAAATGCAGGGAACTCAGTGCTATGCTGTTTCTCAGAAACTTAGAACCCCAGTCGGTCTGCCTTCCTGTCTCTATCTGTGTTATTTTTTAAAATGTGTAATGTCCAGAGTTGTTATTTGACACCATGTATTTTTATTTTGTAAATCTGACAACCCTATCCGGGACTCCTAGTGCTAGCTGAGACAGTGAAGATGACTTGGGGATTTTGGATGAATTTTCAAGGAGCAGAACAATGAGAAGTTCCTGCTCACCCACCCTATTAACTCAGAAAATCTTTTTTTGAGGGAATTAAACTGAATGGCTACTTGCACACATATCTGTTAATAAAAACTTTACTGAGCTTCTAGAACCTTGGCAAACTTCCCTTACTATGTATTTGTCATGGCATTGAGTTGTGCTAATGAGGCCCTCTGCTGTCTGCAGAGAGAAGGGCAACACCATAAATCTAAAGGCGGTAGCAAATTTCTCAGCAGTGGAACGAGGTGGATTGGGAGTTCATAAATTACATTAAATTATGAGAGTAGCCAGCCAACCCCCAAGCTTTGTGGAACTATAATGCCTTAACACTGTTTAACTGCAGGATACTATTTCCTCCTCACAAAAATGTGTAGTAACATAGCTAAAAGATGAAGGTTATGTCAAACTGCATTTTGGTATTTAGTGAAAACTCTCCCCTAAACCCCCAAATTTGGATGCTGAAAGCCACCTTGGGGTTTTGCTGAGACAAGCTTGGGAAAAGGCAGCTGGTACCATTTGCCAGAGAAAAGAAAGGACTCACAGGGGTCAAGCTAGCGCATGGAGTTGTACTAGCCTAGGACTCTCCAGCAACTTTACTCCACCAAACTAAGAGGAAAGTAGAATAGTGTTAGAGCTGGTAGGTAAATCTCAGCTTACGAAGAACAGCTGGCTTTCCCATCAGCATTGCTTCCTGCCCCATGCAGTCCTTCACTGATAAGGGTCCTCAGCTGGGGCATGAAGGGAGACAGTGGGAGCTGACCTTGTTCCTGAGCAAGGGAAGGAAATCTGTCAAAAGGGAGCACATTGCATATTCTCAGGAAGCCCTGAGAAGGACTCACCACAGCTACTGTCCCCACTAAAGCTTTTCTCTCCCTCCCTCCAACCCATGAGGCCAAAGTTACAATTGGTACAATTCCTTCTTGTTCCCCTGCAGGGAGGAAAGAAGAGGATGAAGATTGAGTGCCAGGAACTATATTAGGTAATTTACATAATTTTTAAATCCTCACCTGAGGATATGTTTAATGATTTTAGAGAGAGAGAAAGGGAGAGAGGTAGAAAAAAAATCAGTGTGAGAAACGTCGATCAGTTGCCTCCTGTATGTGCCACGACCAAGGATTGAACCCGCAACCTAGGTATGTGCCTTGACCAGGAATCAAACCCACAACCCTTTGGTGCACAGGATGGCACTCCAACTAACTGAACCACCTGGCCAGAAGCAGGTATTTATGTAACTTATATCATTTAACATTCACAACTGTCCTAATACTAGTAATGGTAATACCTACCATTGACTGAGGATTGGCTCATATACCCAGCACCACTTAAACATTTAGCATGAGTTGTTTCATTTATTCTTTACAATAACACCAATACCAGAAGGTTGATACTGTTGACACTCTTTCCTGGACTACATAGTAAAAAGTGATAGAACTAGGATTTGAACTCAGGTGTGACTCCAAAGCCCAGGCTGTTAATCACTACACTGCACTTTTGGTAAGTAATGGAGCCCAATTTTGAACATGGGCTTGTGAAGAACTTTCAAACCTAAGGTGCTTAGGTGAGGAAATCAAGTTGATAGAACTTGTTTGCCAAAAACCACAGGCCTTCGTTCAAAGGGGTGTGTGTGCATGCACACACACACACACATTAGAGAGAGCTTTAAGGAAGTCAGAGTGGGTCTCAAGTTTTCAGTGTCCTTCTACTAGGCCAGCCAGGTAAGAGCCACACAGGTAGGAGCTACTCCAGTGGGGAGAGTTGTGGCTGAAAGGGGGTGAAAGAGGGCTTCTGGGGTACTGGTAATGTTGTTTTTGGATCTGGATCTAATCATGTTCGGTTTGTGAAAATTCATTGAGTTGTAAAGTTATTATAATATGCACTCTCTTATATATTTTATGTCAACAAAAAGTTTTGAATCTGACTAGATGGAGTAGACATACCTTTGCCTATTCTTTCTGCAAAGTACCACCAAAAACTCTGGACAGTATATATGAAACAACCATAGAAGACTATGAAAGGTGGAGAGAAGGCCGACTGACTAGGGGTTGCAGACTCAAGGAACAACAGGGTTGTGAGTTTCCTGCGTTTTCTTTTTGCCTCATATATTCCAGACTTGGCTAAAGAAGCCAACACCCTGGAAACCCCAATGGGTGCAGATAAAAAGAAAAACAGCAAAAGTCTAGGAAAGGGGATGCCTACGAAGACAGAAAATGGTAGATATTAATCTCTCTCATGTAGCTAAACACAACAGGAAAAATTATGGCCCCATCCCCACCAGCAAAGGCCCTAATAGGGAGAAGAAACTTCAATTTCAGGCTGTAAGGAGACCCTGCCCACAAACTCCCTGCCTATGGCCCCTGCAGGAAATGTCAGAGCAGGCCCAGTAGGGAGCTGGAACTTTCATCCCAGCTGAGTTGTATGGAGGTCCCCCTCCAGGGTTGTCAGTGGAGACCACATGGCCAGCTCAGACTTCCACCCCAACTAGGCAGTAATGAGGTGACCCTTCCCTTCCTGGCTGGGTGACATCAGAAGATCTAATAGGGAGCTAAGGCTTTTACTATCACCCAGCAGTAATGAGGCCACGCTCTGTGGTATCAGGGGAGGCCCCTGTGGTGAGCAGTAAATGAGGAACTCCTGTTCCTCCTGGCCAGAAGGTGTCAGTGGAGGCCTAGTGGAGGCGGGAACTCCCATCCTCTCCTTGCAGTAATAGGGAGATTCCAAATCTGGTTGTCAATGGGGGCTGAGTGGGGACCTGTACTTTGACAACCCCCTCGCTGGCTGGTAGTCATGAGATGATGCCCAATCCCACCTTCCTTTGCTGGAGAGTGAACCAACTAAAAGAAAAGGCTTAAATAAGATCCAAAAATATTTGACAGACACTTCAGCAAAGAGGATAAAAAGCGTTATGAATAAGCACATGAAAAAACGTTCAACATCATCAACCATTAGGAAATACAAATAAACCACATCAAGAGATCACTGCATACCTATCAAAATGCAACAAAAACAAAAAACAAACAAAGAAACAAACAAAAAACAGTGACACCACCCAAGGCTGGTGAGAATGGGGAGAAACTGGACCATTCATTCATTCACTACTGGTGGGAATGTAAAAGAGCATGGCCACTGTGAAAACCAGTTTGGCAATTTCTTAAAAAAACTAAACATACAACTACTGTATGACTCAGCAAGTGCATTTTTGGGCATTTATCTCAGAGAAGTAAAAACTTATGTTTACACAAATATCTGTACATCAATGTTCATAGTAATTTTATTCTTGATAATACAAAACTGGAAACATGTATGTCCTTCAATGAGTGAATGGTTAAACAAAATGTGGTACATATATACAATGGAATTCTACTCACTAGAAAGGAACAAACTATTGATAGGTGAAGATGCAACTTGGATGAATCTCCAGAGAATTTGACTGAGGGGGGAAAAAGGCCAATTCCTAAAGGTTACATGTTCTATGATTCTTGAAATGGCAAAATCATGGAAATGAAGAAAGGTACAGTCACAGCCACTTCTTCATTCCCATAATACTAGTTGCAATGTGTTAAGGAAGGGGCACAGGTAAGAAGGAAGTGGCTGTCACTATACAAGGGCCATTGAAGGCTCCTTGTGGTGATGGCACTGCTTGTCTGTTCTGTATTGATTCTGCAATATGTTACAATTGGGAGAAGCTGGGTAAAGGGCATGTGAGATCTCTGTATTATTTTTCACAACTGCATGTAGATCTGTACTTATCTCAAAGTCAACATGTTAATTTAAACAAAGGCATTGGGACTTTCTGTTCTGTTCTCTGAAGCCCTTACCCCACTTTTCAATGAGGTCCTGATTGCCATTCCATATCTGGGTTGCTGATGTAGCCTTCCAGGTCTGACCTTGGACC
>PVJD01009404.1:22740-63167 GCA_004026545.1 Mormoops blainvillei
CACACACACACACACCTTTTTCGGATTCTATTTATCATTCTCCTTTAGGTAACCTATAGCCCAGGTTTTCATCTTGTGAATTTAAAACCCTTTTTACCTTTCTTTCTTCTTCCCTACATTTTGCTTCCACTCCACAATCTCTCTCACTTTCCCTTGCCCTTTGCATTCAAACATCCAGGATATATAAGGTGGGCCTACTTTACAGCTCCACTGGTTCATGACTATCTGGAGAGAGTATATTTGCAAAAATGTGTTGGTGACCTCAATCTCTCCACTGGCCCCAATGGTTCCTGGATAGGTCCTCCTAGCAAGGTCCCCTAGATAACTTAAATCTAGTAGTATCTCAGTTGAACTTGACCATCATCCCTAATTCTCCACAGTACCAGCCAGCATCCATCAGGCACTCAGATCAGAAAAATGGAAGTTGTCTTGTACTCTGCCTTCTCCCTCAATCCCTACATCAACATCACCAAGTTTTGTCACATTTTCCTCCAAAATATATTGCACATTGGTTCCTTCGCCAGCACTTATCTTGCCTTGGCCACCCTCATCTCACTCTTGGACATCTGAATGGCTTACTAACTGGTGTCCCTTCCTTCACTCTTGCCCCCACCCAATCCATGCTTCAAGTTATTGCCAGTCTACAATTTTAACTGTGTGAAACTGATCCTGTCAGTATCCTGCTTAAAATCCTCACTGCCCGTCTTTGCTGCCATGATAAAATTCAGTCTCCTTAGTATGTCTTACAAGTAGGGTTACCATATGATAGGGTTACCATACAACACAAACCAGGATACTTTTGAGAGTGAAAGAGGGTGCTACTAATGACTATGCTGTGATATTACATGCATGGTCACTCTACTTATATAATCCTTCATAATCTGGTCTCACTAGCACCATTCCTCATCACAGCTCATCCTACGTCCCTCCACACACACACATACACACACACCAACCACATTCTTTTGGTTGTCCAGGTAGGCATGTGCTATTCTGTTTGCATGAAACACCATTCTCCCCATTCCATCTTTGGCTAACTTTTTTTTTTTTTAGTATATTTTACTGATTGTGCTATTGCAGTTGACCCAGTTTTTCTCCCCTTTATCCCCTCAGCCCTGTCATCACATCACCCCCCACCTCTTAGTTCATGTCTATGGGTTGTACATATCAGTTCTTTGACTTCTCAATTTCCTATACTATTTTTAACCTCCCCCTGTCTTTTTGTTTTAATGTTTTGTTTTGTTTTGTTCTGTTTTTGTCAACATATTCCCACCACCACTTTCCCCAACCCCATCCATCCCCACCTCCCACCCTCAAAACTTCCACCATTTGGCTTTGTCAATGGGTCCTTTATGCAGGTTTTTTAATTACCATTCTCCTCCTTTTCCCCCATTCTCCCTCTCTCTCCTCCCCTCTGGTTACTGTCTGTTTGTTTCTTATTTCAAAGTCTCTGGTTATATTTTGCTTGCTTGTTTGTTTTGTTGATTAGGTTCCACTTGTAGGTGAGATCTTACAGTATCTATCTTTCACTGCCTGGCTTATTTCACTTAGCATGATGCTCTCCAGTTCCATTCATGCTGTTGCGAAGGGTAGTAGTTCATTCTTTCTTTCTGCTGCATAGTATTCCGTTGTGTAAATGTACCATAGTTTTCAATCCACTCATTTACTGTTGGGCACTTAGGTGGCTTCCAACACTTGGCTATTGTAAATTGTGCTGCTATGAACATTGGGATGCATAGGTTCTTTTGAACTGGTGTTTCAGGATTCTTAGGGGATAATCCCCATGCTGGGTCAAAAGGCAGTTCCATTTTTAGTTTTTTGAGGAAATTCCAAACTGTTTTCCACAGAGGCTGCACCAGTCTGCATTCCCACCAACAGTGTACTAGGGTTCTCTTTTCTCAACATCCTTGCCAGCACTTGCTGTTTGTTGATTTGTTTATGATGGCCATTCTGACTGGTGTGAAGTGGTATCTCATTGTGGTTTTAATTTGCATCTCTCTGATGGCTAGTGATTCTGAGCATCCTTTCACATGTCTCTGGCCCTTCTGTATGTCCTCCTTGGGGAAGCATCTGTACTGCTCCTTTGCCCATTCTTTTACTGGATTGTTTGTCTTCCTGGAATGGAGTCATGTAAGATCTTTATATATTTTGGAGATCAAACCCTTTTGTAAGGTATCATTGGCAAATATGTTTTCCCACACAGTTGGTTCCCTTTTCATTTTGCTGATGTTTTCTTTAGCTGTACAGAAGCTTCTCATTTTGATGAAGTCCCATTTGTTTATTCTTTTCTTTATGTCCCTTGCTCTAGGGGACATACTGATGAAAATATTGCTGTGTGGAATATCCGAGATTTCCCAGCCTGTGTTCTTCCCTAGGACTTTTATGGTGTCGTGACTTATATTTAAGCCTTTTATCCATCTTGAGTTTATTGTTGTGTGTGGTGTAATTTGGCAGTCAAATTTCATTCTTCTTCTTCTTCTTCTTTTTTTTTTGCACATACCTGTCCAGATCTTCCAACACCATTTGTTGAAAAGGATATTTATATTTCATTTCATGCTTCTGACCCTTTTGTCAGATATTAATTGACCATAGACCCCTGGGTTTATTTCGGAGCTCTCATTCTCTTCCAGTGATCTATGTGTCTGTTCTTATGACAGGACCAGACTGTTTTGATTACAGTGGCCTTGTAATATAGTTTGAAGTCAGGTATTGTGATCCCTATTTTGTTCTTCTTTCTCAAAGTTGCTGCAGCTATTCAGGGTCATTTATGGTTCCATAGAAATTTTTGAAATGTTTGTTCCATGTCTGTGAAATATGTCATTGGTATTTTAATGGGGATTGCATTGAATCTATAAATTGCTTTACATAGAATGGGCATTTTGATGATGTTAATTCTGCCAATGCATGAACATGGTATATGCTTCCATTTACCTGTGTCTCCCTTAATTTCTTTCTTCAGTGTTGAATAGTGTTCTGAGTACAGATCTTTAACCTCCTTGGTTAAGTTTATTTCTAGGTATTTTATTTTCCTTCTTGCTATAGTAAATGGGATATTTTCACTGATTTCTGATTCTGATATTTCATTGTTGGTGTACAAAAATGCCTTCAATTTCTGAATATTGACTTTGCATCCTGCTGATTTGACAAATTCACTTGTTAGGTCAAGTAGTATTTTGGTGGAGTCCATAGGGTTTTCTATGTATGCTATCATGCCATCTGCAAACAATGACAGTTTTACTTCCTCCTTTCCAGTTTGGGTGCCATTTATTTCTTTTTCTTGTCTGATGACTGTGGCTAGGAATCCTAATACTATGTGGAATAGAACTGGTGAAAGCAGACATCCTTGTCTTGTTCCCAATCTTAGTGGGAAAGCTTTTAGATTTTGCCCATTGAGTATAGTATTGGATGTAAGTTTCTTGCATATAGCCTTTATTATGTTGAGGTATGCTCCCTCTACTCCCACTTTGCTGTGTCTTTTATCATACATGGATGCTGTACCTTATCAAATGCTTTTTCCACATCCATTGATATGATCATGTGATTTTTGGCTTTCCTTTTGTTTATGTGATGTATTATATTTACTGATTTGCAGATATTATACCATCTTTGCATCCCTGAGATGTATCCCACTTGACCGTGGTGTATAATCTTTGCAATGCATGGCTGGATGTGGTCTGCCAATATTTTGTTGAGGACTTTAGCGTCTATGTTCATTAGTGATATTGGCCTGTAGCGTTCTTTCATTGTTGTGTCTTTATCTGGTTTTCGGATTAGGATGATGCTGGCCTTACAGGAAGAGTTTGTGAATCTTCCCTCTTCTTGGACTTTTTGGACTAGTTTGAGAAGGACAGGGGTTAGCTCTTCCTTACATGTTTTGTAAAATTCTCCTGTGAAACCATCCGGTCCAGGGTTTTTGTGTGCCGTGAGTTTTTTATTACTGCTTCAATTTCACCATCTGTTATTGGTCTATCCAGACTTTCTGCTTCTTCTTCATTCAGTTTGGGATGATTATATTTTTCAGGAAATTTGTCCATTTCACCCAGGTTTTCAAATTTCTTGGCATATAGTTGTTTGTAGTAATTGCTTACTATCCTTTGTATTTCTGTGGTGTCAGTTGTAATTTCTCCTCTTTCATTTCTGATTTAATTTATTTGAGTCCTCTCCCTTTTTTTCTTGATGAGCCTGCTTAAAAGCTTGTCAATTTTGTTTAGGTTTTCGAAGAACCAGCTCCTGCATTTATTGATCCTTTGAATTGTTCTTTTAGTCTCTATGTCATCCAATTCTATCCTGATCTTGATTATTTCCTTCATTCTATTTGCTCTGGGCTTTGTTTGTTGTTGTTTCTTCAGTTCTTGTAGATGTAGGGTTAGGTTGTTTATTTGAAATTTTGCTATCTTTTGTAGATAGGCCTGTATTGCTACAAACTTTCCTCTCAGAGCTGCCTTTGCTGTGTCCCATAAGTTTTGGACTATTGTATGTTCATTTTCATTTGTTTCCAGAAAGTTTTTGGTTTCTTCTGTGATATCATCATTTTCCCATTCATTGTTTCATAGCATGCTATTCAGTCTCCAAGGGTATTAATGTTTTTTTGTTTTTTTTTCCTGGAGGTTTCTAGTTTTAAGCCCTTGTTGTTCAAGACAATGCTTGATATGATTTCAATTTTCTTAAGTTTGTTGAGGGTGGTTTTGTATCCTATCATGTGGTCTATCTTTGAAAATGTTCCATGTGCATTTGAAAAGAATGTATAATTTGCTTCTTTGGGATGAAAGGTCCTATATATGTCAGTTCAGTCCATTTGATCTAATACGTCCTTCGATTCCACAATATCCTTGTTGATATTTTGTTTGGAAGATATATCCATTGTTGACAGCAGGGTGTTAAAATCCCCTACTATAAATGTGTTGCTGTCTATTCTTTCTTGAAGTCCTCCAGGACTTTTCTTATATATCTCGGTGCTCCCATGTTGGGAGCATATAGGTTTACAATGTTTATGTCTACTTGATGTATTCTTTCTTTGAGTATTATGAAGTGTCCTTCTGCATCTCTTTTTATGGCATTTCCTTTGAAGTCTATTTTGTCTGATATAAGTATTGCTACCCTGGGGTTTTTTACCCTGTCCATTTGCTTGTAATATTTTTTCCAACCCTTTACTTTAAGTCTGTTTAGGTCTTTTATTCTGAGGTGGGTCTCTTGTAGGCAGCATATGTGCAGGTCATGTTTCCTTATCCATTCAGCTCCTCTATGGCTTTTAATTGGAGCATTTAATCCATTTACATTTAAAGTTAGTGTTGACAGGTACTTATTCATTTTTCCCTTTGTATTTGTGTTCCTCTCTCACTGTTTTTCTTCATCTTCTTAAAGCAGTCCCTTTGCATGTCTTGCAATGCTGGTTTGTTAGAGGTGTATTCTTTTAGCCTTCTTTTCTATGGGAAATCCTTATTTTGCTTTCCATTATAATTGAGAGCCTTGCTGGGTTGAGTAGTCTTGGTTGCAGGCTTTTGCTTTTCATTACTCCGAATATTTCTTGCCATTTCCTTCTGGCTTGTAGTGTTTCTGTGGAGAAGTCAGCTGCTAGCCTTATTGGGGCTCTCTTGGATGTTACTTCCTGTTTCTGACTTGCTGACTTTAAGATTTTCTCCTTGTTTTTGAAATTCAGAATTTTAATTATGATGTGTCTTGGAGTGGGTCTCTTTGGGTTTCTCTTGATTGGCACCCTCTGTGCTTCCTGGACTTGTGTGACTTTTTATCTCCTCAAATTAGGAAAGTTTTTCATTACTTTTTCAAGCAGGTTTTCTATCCCTTGGTCCGCTTCTTCTCCTTCTGGTATTCCTATTATATAGATATTATTGCATTTCTTGTTGCCCTGCAGTTCCCTTAACCCCTCTTTGTTCTTTTTGAGCATTTTTTTCATTTTCTTGATCCTTCTGGGAGTTTTTTTCTACCATGCCTTCCAGTTCGATGATTCAGTCCTCTGCTTCATCTAGCCTGCTTTTGATTCCTTCTACTGTGTTCTTCAATTCGGAAATTGTAGTCTTCATTTCCTCTTGGTTCTTGTTGATAGTTTCTATGTCCTTTTTCATGCTGATATAGTTTTCAGTAAGTTCCTCATAGTTTCCCTATAGCTTATTTTGTAATTCTCACTGAGCTCACTGAGTTCATTGAGCTTCCTTATAACCAGTGTTTTGAACTCAATATGTGATCATTTACTTGCCTCTATTTCATTTAGTAGTCTTTCTGAGAATTCCTCCTTGCCTTTCAATTGGGAGTTGTTTCTTTGTCTTCACATTACTTGGCTGCCAGAGCCAAACCAAAGCCCAGGAAACAAACCCACGACCACAAAAATAACTCCCCACTGCCATCTCACTATCAACATTAAATGAACCAGTATTAATAAGGCTATAAAGGGATTAAGAGTATTATAAGAAAGGAGAGAAATAAACTGTAGTATAAAATCTAGTCACTTAATATGCAGAAACTCGAACAAGAAATGAATGTTAAAAAGCTATATAGGAAAGAAAATATCGCAAATCATGGAGAAGATCACAGTGGATTTCATCTAGGTAGCCTCTAGTATTTACTGCTGTTTTTTCTTTCTGGATCCACCTCTGGCGATGTCAGACGTTGACCTCGTCTAACCTTAGGCAGCCTGTTCTAGACTTCCAGGGATCCACTGTCTGTGGCTGTCTCCTTCTGTTGTTAATCTAGTCACTCTGTGCTCAGGAGTCAGGCTTACGCACCATAGGGTGGAGCAGAATCCCTCCTGGGGTTGGGACTAATGGTTCCCTTTAGGCTGCTAGTGCTCAGAGGGGATTAGTCTGTGTGAGGTCTATGTCTGCTGCCTTATGGGGGAAGACTCAGCACAGGGATCCTGGTGGCTACCTTCTCAATTCTCTCTCCAAAGCTTATGACCTCAGTCTCTCCTCAGGCGTCTCTAGCCCACTCTGCCTCCACCTTTGCTGGAGCCCAGGGTAAGTGGCTGCAATTGAAAATTTATGTGTTGGTTCTTTAAATGGCTATTTCAGTCTCTAGCTGCCCAGTCTCTGGCAGAGAGCAATCCTGCTGCTTTCCTCAGGTGGTTGTTATCTGTGTACTTTTTGGGTTCTCTTGCTGTAGGCTGGGGATACCCGCTTATTGTTTAGACCCCACTCTTCTCAGAGGGATCCAACTGGTCGCTTAAATATTCTTCTGGTGCTGCCACCTGAGGGTGCCCAGCCAGCTTTCTTACTTCTCTGCCACACTCCTTACCAGTCGGGTTGTGCTGAAACTGATTCTTCTGTCTGCCCGAGGTTATGAATCTTCTCTCTCACTATTGTTCAGTTGTTTGTTCCAGGTGGTTTCTCCACAATTTACTTGTAATTCCAGATTGGTCCTTTGAGGTCAGTGTGACTTCCATTCATTCCTCTGCCACCTTGCCTATCAATCTTTGACTAACTTCTAATCAACTGCTTCAAGTGTAAAAATAATTTTCTCCAGGAAGCCTTTCATGACTCCCAACACTGGCTTAGTGTGCTCCCGTCAGACCTTGCTTTTCCCTCATCATAGTCCTTATCATAGCAAGTTGTAATGTCCTCTTTCCCCCTCTAGATGAGAGTACCTCTTCCTCCATATTTAATTCTATAGTTGCTAACTGGATTATTTGAGAAATATATGGGGGAAAAAGCTCTGGAAAGGGAAAAGATGGAAGAGTCTGACTGAGGTGAACAGTGGAAATCCTCTGGTTTCCCTTAGGGCATGAGGCAGGGACAGCAGGCTGTTGTGGAGGAGAAAACAATAGGCCAAGAGTAAAGAGGATCACACCCACATAGACTCAGCAAGAACACGGAGCCAGCCAGGTTTCTGAGGCTCTGGGGCTGATAAGGTTACCAAGGGATGGGATGGAAAAATCTACCCTACTTGTTTGTCTCTCCTTCCTTTTCACTCCACAAGAAAACACCCAAGAGAACATCCTCTATGACAAAGAAGGCCTAGGAAGCTTCATGACAACATCTATTTAGGAACATCAAGCACTAAGGGCATCCACGTTCCAGAACAGTACAGTGGGGGAGAGGGGAATGGAAGGTGGTAGTCAGGAAGTATCTTCTTTCCCATGGCCGGCAGTGGTGAGACAGAAAAGCAGTCTCAGGAAATGCAAGGCAGTAGAAATCTGTCCAGCCCCTGCAAGCCCTGCACTTTGCAATCTTGGGGGCCATATAGAGCAGCAACTGAACAACCATTACCAAAAGTCTTCTAGGTCAAATTAACTTCCTGAAGCTTGAAGGAAGACCATCACTTCTTCATGTTATGTCCTATATCCCATATCCCATTTGATTACACACTCAAAAGAAATGACAATGCCCCTCACCCAACTGAATATATGAAACATGACTGCAAGTCCCTTTCTTGTTTATGACTTATAACAAACTCTCAGAAACTAACTTTCCACTACAATTTTCTTCATATTTGGTAACTAATTATCTACCCTTATATTTAATCTTATCCCTAAAGTAACAGATTCTTTACAGGGACAGGTTTTTGTTTTGTTTTTTTTCCTAACACAGGTTTTTCTTAACAGCATAAGGTCCTCTTAGGCAACTGACATAACCCACCCCAGCAGAAACGTCCCAGAAAGAGCAACCTGAGAACCAATGGCAAGGCCTGATCCTAACATATGCATGTTCAGTACATGTGTTTAGTACGAGGGATCTGAATATGCCCATTAACATCTTATCGCCCCTGCAGTTCTCCCACAAAGACCTAGACTTTGAAAAAGATGACTTAGACCATTTAAAAGAAGGCTTGAACCAAGACTCGATGAAACATTGAGCTTTATTCATCATAATTTGGAGTGGAATTTGCTTCACTGTTATACAGGGAGTCTCAGACTGGTGAAAAAGTTCTACAAGGGAAATACAGGTACCTAAACATAGCAGGAAAGTAAAGCAGGAGGGAAAATCTTTAGCTCTAGCACCCTTTGCCTTTAAACTATGACTGTCATGACAAAACCCACCTGTTTCAAGCAGCAGTGTCCAGGGGCCAGTGAATGGTTCTGAGGGGTGCGAGACTGACAAACATGTTTTTGAATAATCACCTGCAAAAGGCTGCAAATGACTAATAGGCACATGATCTGTCAATCCTTAGTCTGGAAATGAAGTGTGAATTAACTTCAGTGTGTTTTCACCACAACCAGGGTTGTGATTATTCCAATCCTCCCTTCTCCAATTTGTAGCTATGAAGAGGACGCTATAGATCATCCTGGTAACCTCGGTCCTCATGACATTGAGGACTCCAAAGACACAGGACTCTCCTGTAAGAGCCTGTTTTAGTCATATCTTGCACTGGGTGCAAAAGGCCTTGTCAAGGACAATGAAAGCAAATCCCCTGCAAGGCACCACAAAGGCACACAAGAGGCAGAGGAACCCAGGCCTCAAGGCTCCAGAAACCCATCAACTGAAGAAGCATCTGGCTAAAAGGCCAGAGGTTCAGGCTGAAGTAAGGGTCAGCGGCTGGCTCCATTTCCTGACTAAATGAAAGAGCTCTTTTCACAAATAGGGCACTTACTCCCTCAGTAGCCTCTAGTCTCAGTGATGGGCCCTGGCAGTAGTGCAGAGCTTTTTTCCTTCATCCTCACTTTAGGAATTTGTGGGGGAGGTGCCACCAAGAAACCAGACTTTCTTGAGGCCTCTCCTCTTTCCCCTAAATTCAAGAGCTAATCAGATGGTGAGAAGGCAGGTCAATGGGAGGGATGATGCTTTCTTAACGAATTTCACACTTTTCATGGTACTGATAACCCTCAGGTTATGAACTACATAAAGTGAATGGGCAAGTTAAATAAGCCCTTTAGCAGAAAATGCTTCTATTCCAAATCTGGAAAAGACTAACAGCCCCAATTTAAGATGAAATAAATCTCTTAAGGCATTGGCTTGGGGACTTGATGAGCTTAGCCTTGGTCTAACTAAACTCCTTTCCTCTGGTTTTGAGGGTGGCAGGAGGTAAAGGAATGTGAAATACAACCTGGTGATGCTTTTTGCCCATAAACATTCACACAGCTCTCCCGGGTATTTTCGACTGTACTCTCACTGCAGCTCCCTTCAGCTTTGGTGCTGCCTCCACACAGGCCAACAGGCTGGTTCCTGATCCCCAGTGAAGAATCACTTGCCATCCAGGGCACTTGGGTCTCTCCCACTGGAGAAAATAAGAATGGCTTTGGAGGTGATTAGGGCACTTTGCTGAGTATCATGGGAGATTGAACACCAGCCTTCCCCCAGGCATAGGGATCAAAGATGGGGACTGATATCCTTTCTTGAATGGCCTCAAAACCTCATCCAAGGAATGGGATTACCCAAGAGTGCCCGAAGTACAGGCTTTATGTCAAAATATTGTGACATAGCCAAACCTTGACCAACTGATCCAATAGTTTAGGAAATAGCATAATCACCAAGTTATGGCATTGATGCTCCATATCAGCTTCTCCCAGGGCCAAATTTTGGGTGAAAAGAGGCCTAGAGAGTCATAGCTCACTTTGCTCCCTTCTAAATCACTTTTCTCAAGAGACTAATTGTAAAACAGGTATCCCAATATTCAATGTAAATCAAAGGAAACAAAATGAGAACCATGATAAGTGAACACTTTGCATAAAATTCCAGAAGCATGTAGCTCCCCAAAATAAAAGAATGCCTGTATTTGATGATATACAAAGAAACTCACTTAAAGTTTTGGAATGTATTATAATTCATTCCTAATTTTTGCACATTTACCTTCCCCAAATAGTTTTTATTTAGAAGGGCTGAAGTTAAATACCAGCTGTGTGTCAACTATTGATGTAGAAAAAATTTTAGTACGTTTGGCAAAATTGGTCCAAAATGAATAAATAACAGAATCTATTCTCCTCCTATAAGAGCCAACTTCTATCCAGATCCAGCAGGTATCAGACATCCTACAGTTGAGGTATAATGCATAGAATTACTATACATATGTAGTTCTACGTAAACTCGAGACATCCTAAGGTCTTACAGTTGAATAAAACTGCTGCCAATGTCTCCTTTTGGCTTACCAATGCAGCTAAAAATTTGGAAACAAAGAACTATCATTGGGCGGCAAGGCACTTAAACCAAACCTTTGGCAGATAGAGCAGTACAGATATGATATAAACCCATGATCACACACACAGATACTTTATTAGTTTCCTCTACAAGAGCTAGTAACATCAATCTTTTTAACAGAATGCTCAAGTCATTTGAGAGTCCAAAAGATCCAAGGGAAGAAGGTAAAAATTAAATACTTAAATTAATCAAGAGGCACTGCAACACCACCTAGAACCTTCTACCATGGTGGTAGTGAGCTAAGGAAGATAAAGCTACAGCAAGATAATCTCATGTAAATGTTAAACAATACATAGCAAATAGTGAGGTTTGCATTCCAGAAGAATATGGTATAATGATGATTTGGGCCAAAGAAGGTATTTGGCCAGGAAAAGTTCAAGATGGTCGAAGGTCAAACCAAATGAAAAAGGAATAGGTACAAGAGACTAAGCAACAGTTCCCTAGCAGAGGGTGATGTATCAAGCTTTTTTCCTCCCACGAAGCATCTGCTGAGTTGTGCGCTGCCTTCCCTCAGGCCCCCATCTGAGAGCTGGATTCGGGGCTGCCTAGGGCTCTTGTTATAATTTAACATAGACCTTAGAGAACATGTCACATGTTACAGGGGTTGGGGATCGGGTTGGCTTTGTTGCTAGTAGTTCTGAACCAAGAAAACCCTGAAGCACTCATGTGAAAGTAGTCTGAGCCTCCCCAATCACATAAACACCCCCGCACAACACCCTTAAAAGCCTGAACTCCTTCAGCAGCTGAGCTATAGTGAAAGTTGCAAGGGTCACAAAATCAAAGCCAGAATGAGACAATGTAAGTAGGAAATCCGCGCAGTTAGTCTCCATCTGTCGTTCCCTAATTTTGGAGAAACATTAATATACTTGGCATGGGATACAGAAAGCTACCGGAGCAAGCTGGGTCTTCTGCAAATTTTTCATTGAACACCAAGGGAAAACAAGGGTCGGGGTTCACTTTATTTTTTTAAAAGCCTCAGAAGTTATTCTATTATAAAGGGACATGGCTAAACAGATAGGAAACAGATTCCCCATTGTGAGTTCTCCTGATGGCTTCTGCAAGGATCATGGAGATGTCGATCACCTAGAAAAACATTAAAAATACCGGGTTAGTGTCATGTAGACAGAGATGACTGGCCAATTTGCAGACACTGATGAGCATCCTAATGAGAGTCCTTCCCCTTCAGGTTGCCGCACTGTGTTGTTTCCTCTCGTGAACCTGCACCCAGCTATTCTTCAAAAATTTTTTAATATAACCACACAGGACAGAGTGAAAATGTTTATCGAGGAAAATTTCTGACTCAGATTCACCAAGTGGTGGTGGGTTGACATTTAATTTTTTTTGGAATGAATATTTAAGCTGAAAAACAAAAACCCTTAAAAATATCAACCCTCCAATTCTACATATTTCAGAAAGCTAATGGATCATTGTATACATTTTAGATTACGCTAAGCAAAGCCCTTTTAGTCCAACAGCATTCAAACTTGAGTGCTTAACAATTACTTGGGGAATTACTTGAAAGTAGCAGTTCTAGTACCTCTGGTTTTGTAGGTCTTGGATAGAGCAAAGGAATCTGCATTTTAACAAGAACACTAGGTAATTAACTTAGTTTGATTCCAAAGCAACTTTGAGAAACACTGGAGTTCTAAGGAATATACCATCAGTTTAAAGGTTTCACATTATGTCTAGAGGGTCCAATAGTTAAGAGTGACGCGCACAAGCACACACGCGCGCGCACACACACACACACACACACACAAGCTATAAAACACAGACTTGCAAACTTGAGTGAGCATCATGATCACTGGGAGAACCTGTTAAAATGCAGGCTGCTGGGATACATCCTCGAGAGATTAAGAGGTCCAGGAATCTGAGTTTTTAAACGTGATTTTTTATTTTTGGATCACAGATCCTGATGACAGACAAAGCCCTTGAGTGCAAAGGTGGAAATCTTCTAGCAAATTCAACATACATAACCACCTCCTGAATACTCAGTGGAGTTTTGTTTTGCAAAGAATCTCATCCTCACCTGTATTTTGGAGCAATGCTTCATCTTATCCTCCTGAGGTATGGTATTGGTGACCACTACTGCTTCAAAGCATGCATTGTTGATGCGAGAAATGGCTGGGCCAGAAAAGATTCCATGAGTCAAGATAGCATAAACTCTCGTGGCTCCAGCTGAAAGAAGTCTACAGGAAAAAGCAGAGGTCATTTTGATTAATCTTACTTGTCACTGTAGTGCCTGACTTAGGAAGGAGAAATGTATTTAGTCAGCTTGGGTGCCATACCAGACTGGGTGGCTTAAACAGAATTTTATTTCTCATCGTTCTGGGGGCTGCAAAGTCTAAAATCAAGGTGGCAGCAAGGCAGGTTTCATTCTGAGGCCTGTTCTCTTGGTTTATTGGTGGTTGCCATCTTGCTGAGTGTTCACATGACCTCTGGCTTCTCTGACCTCCACATGCATGGAGGAGGAGGAAAGAGCAAGCTCTCTGGTCTCTTCCTATAAGAAGGGCACTAATCCAATCATAAAGGCTCCACCCTCGTGACTTCATCTAACCCTAAACACTTCCCAAAGTCCCATCTCCAAATGCCATCACACTGGGGGTTAGGTTTTGATGCACAAAATTGTAGGGGCCCACAATTCAGTCCTTATCAAGGGGAGAGAACCAGACTAAGAAGTTATCTGAATAGGTCTGGATTCATATAAAAGGACTGTGGCAGAATGCTGCAATCAGCAAGACCCATTACCTTGTCTTTCTGGGCACACAGCTGGACTACATTACCCAGTCTTGCATAGTTAGGTGTAGCCATGTGACTTTAATTCTGGCCATCAAAATATGGGCAGCTACAGTGTACACCACTTGTTGGCCGAGCTTATAAAAATCTGCCATAGGTAGCACTGGCCGGGTGGTCAGTTGGCTGGAGCATCATCCCACACACCAAAAGCTTGTGGGTTCAGTCCCTGGTCAGGGCGCATACAGGAGACAACTGATTGATGTTTCTCTCTGTTTCTCCTCTCTCTCAAATCAATAAAACATATCCCCGGTTGAGAATTGAAAAAAAAAATCTTCCATGGGTAATCAATCTCCCGTGCTCTTTTCCCTTTCTGGCTGGCCAAAATGGAAAAGTCTTTCAAGGTAATCTGGGAAGTTACATGTTAAAGATGTAGTGCCACATGACTGAAAGAGGAATACTTGCATTGGAATATGCCATGAATGAGAAAGAAATTTTATCATGTTAAGCCACTAACATTCCATGGGGTTGATCTATGATAGCAATTAGTATTACCTTACTAATACAAAGGAAGTTTATGAATATATACTCCAAGATCAAAATCAAGACTCACCTAGCACACAAATATTATTTTAGCACTCATTACATGCCAGGCCCTATGCAAGGCACACTCAGAGTTTTAAAAAAACTTATGACAGACACACTATCTATCCATAGCGGCTCAGTCTGTACACAATGAGGAGCCTTTTAAGGTTTTAAAGGTGAGGAGTTGTGGTATCAAACCTCAGTTTTAGGAAGATTAGCAAGTAGGAAGGCAGTATGAAAGATGGACTGGAGAAGCAGGGGACTGGTGACTGGTAGCAGAGAGAACAAAGGAAAGGCAACTTAGAACAGGCAAGAGATGAGAAGTAATATGAATGAAGGTAGCAGCAGCTAAGATGGACAACAAGAGGTAAGACGGGGGTTTCTGGCTTATGTAAAATATAAGTATGAGAACATATTTCTGCCTGCTCAGGCCTATGGATTTTCACTTTAACTCAATAAAATAAACAAAGAAACATACAAAAAACAATCAAAAGTATTCTGAGCAATGGCAAGATATTGGAAATATAGTGGTGATAATTGCACTATATATGATCTACGAACCACATATAGTATTCTGTATGCACTACATACAAACAGCCAGAGATATATATACTATATATATACATGAATGAAGCTAATACCATTGAATTGTACACTTAAAATAGCCAATGTTATGTTATATACAATTTAGCACAATAAAAAGAGGAAAAAACAGTAAGGAAATCTGGGGGCGGGGGAAAGAGTTCTCATCAATTTATACATATTGAAGTTCAAGCCTAGGTTGAGGAAAAACTCCCAAAGCTAGTTATCATCCCTCCATTCAGTTCCAAAAAGAATCAGCAGGCTTAAGGCATTCAGATAACAGTCAGCTTTTTATTTCTAACTACAGGCCCTACCGCTCGGCACTCACTTGTCAGCTGCATGGCAGATTGTGCCACAAGTGTCAGCCATGTCATCCACTAGAATGGCCACCCGGTCCTTCACGTCTCCCACCAGCACCATGCGGTCCACCTCATTGGCCTTCTTCCGTTCTTTGTGAATCAAGGCAAAGTCAACATTCAAACGGTCTGCAATAGATGTAACTCTGCAAAACAGGGTATTTGCAGTTGAAACCTGGATATGTGTAGCTCCTAAGAGAAAAATAAATGGACTAAAGAATGGGCTTGTTTTCTGTGGGTGAATACTCCTTGAAACTAAATAGTTCCCAGGGATGGAAGAAGGCAATTAATTTATTGACATCACAAACTGGGTTTTATAAACTAATGCCTCCATATCCAGAGAGTAGTTTATAAATGTATTGGTCAACCTTAAATGCATTCTGGGTTACAGAAATGTCTAGAGAGACGTCCTCACCAGTTCCAGGAAGCAGTATAATGCTAAGGCACATTCATTTAATGGATTAGCAGTAGAAGGGGAGAGAAGACTTGGTTAACTAATGCCAAGAGTGCAGACTGTCCCAGTTTGACATGTGGATGTGGTGGAAGTGAATCTGAGCCTGGCTGGAGGACAGCAGTGCTCAGCCTGCTCCAATGCCCATGCTCTCATCGCACTCCCCTCAGTGATCCACAAACTGTCAATGTCAACTGTACCTGGACACCAAGCTTGGGAGTTTCTTTAACAACTGCTATAAAGTAAGTTACATACTAATTAACCAGGCAAACTGGTCACCTTGCTGTACAGCCAAAGTATCTCCAAATCAAAACAGAGATAGATCTTTTTTTTTTAATTACCAGATAATAAAAGGCAGACTGAAAAGTGGGATGGAAGACAACTCTGTCTGGGGACAAAGTACCATATCATTCACTCAAATAGAAATCCACTCAGTGAGAGAGACAGTGTGCTGTCCCAGTGGCAGTATATCCATGCTCTATTGTGCCATCCTCATTGTAAGTGATGAGGCCAGGGCTTTTATTTTTGTTAGTGTACAGATCCAACCAGAGTATTATGTTCTGTTTCGCTTGTGATGATGGTCACATATCTGAGTTTATGCTAGATATGGGAGACCTTGTAACCATATAATAGAGAACACACAAGGTCTGAATCACAGCTAGGCAGTATTTGTACCCTGATCTAAATGAACCACACCCTGTGCTCATTTTACTATCACCGTGTGGGCAAAGGACATCAAGACTAACCAATCTGCTTGGAATGATTACTTATCCAAGGCAAATGCATGATTATTTAGTTCAGGCATCCCAAACTGTCCATACGAAATAGCCAGACCCAGTGATTAATACAGCATGAAGAGCTAGAAAAAGTCACTCTCTATGCCCTTGGAGGGGAGATATATGTGCTAGTCATAACTACACAGGGACTTCTCCCTACTCTAAACATCCTTCCAACACAGAAGTGACAGCCACTCACTTTGAAAATCCTCCTTCACTAAAAAAAAATATAAACCAAAAAACAAATGTAGCGATAAGTCATCTATTGATACCAAAAGCAGTTTTTCAACTTTGGAAAGAAAATCCTGCTTGATTATTTATTTCAAATGTGACTATTTTCTAAGTCCCCTGGCAAGATGTGAAAACAATGTACAACAAGTTAAGACAAGTATGACAACTCTCATTAGGGGATTTTTTTTTAGGTTCTATCTCTAGTATTACAGATGGTAACTGGCGATTTCATGAGCCTGACAAAGCCATACATCTGGCTGAATAACAGAACTCAAGTTCTCAGCTTATCAGTGCTGTTGAAGTAACTGGAATAAAGAACTTATAGAGAAAGCCACTGAAGATTTGAATGGTTTTTAAAGAGCTCTGAATTAGCTTTTCCTAATCATCTGTGTTTTGCAGCTCTTCATTCTATTTCTACAATAAGAGCATGTGTCTTCGCTTTTGAATCCATTACTAATGAGTGACCCACTAAGGAAATCAAAAGCTCTTAGTAGGCACCATGTGAGCTACAAAGCACTATAACTGGAAATCCCTGGCAGTTTGTTTAAAATGTTAAGGTCTTGAGTTTAAATAAAATTACCATGCTTAATTTTCCTTCCTGCTTAATACTTTAATCCAAAGGATCAAAATGGTCTAACCAACAACAGCATTAAGAAGTGTGTAAAAGCTTACTTGTCCATTATTATTATGTGATTTGACAGCAGGTGCCACCCATTACAAAACCGTATTTCCTCCCCTTTTTAATAGGCTTCTGTCATTGTTGCTAGCCCCAAGTCCCAAGGTACTAATGGGTTATAGTCAGGCCCACAATACTAGACAATTTAGGGCCCCCTCTGCTGCTGTCTTGTCTTTCAGGTAGTGACTAAGGCCAGGAAGAGGAGTAAAACTATATCCAGCCTATGTCCCAGCTATCATTACCTCCATTCTGGAGTACTTAAAAACTGTCACTTGGATTAAAAACAAACAAACAAAAAAAAAGACCAAACCAACAAGAAAGACTTTCTGACAACTGTCTAAACGAGTTTCCCAGTACACTGATTTTTATTTTATTTTTTCTCAAAACATTGAGAATAATATGGCCTTGGCTGGAGTGGTTCAGTGGATTCAGCGTCAGCCTGCGACCAAGGGGTTGCAGGTTTGATTCCCCAGTCCAGGCACATGCCTGGTTTGTGGGTCAGGTCCCCAGTTGGGGGTACGTGAGAAGCAACCATACATTGATGTTTCTTTCCTTCTCTTTCTCCCTCCCTTCCCCTCTGTCTAGAAATAAGATTTTTTTTAAAAGAGAGAGAATAACATGAATTTCATCCATACCTCTTAGCTCCCCCAGCATCAGGCGAGACAATAGTACAGTTCCTCCATTCAGAGATGTTCTCCCTTATCCACTTCAGGACGGCTGGCTCTGCGTACAAATTGTCCACAGGGATATCAAAAAAGCCCTGTAGGAAGGAGCTGGGTCAGTTCTGCTTCATTTTCCTTCTCCTCCATTTATTTATTTACTTTTATGGAATGAATTTGACATGTAACATTGTGTGAGTCTAAGGTGTACTTTTCTCTTTCATTTATGAATGACTAACAAAAAGGATAGTGACTTGCCCAAAGAATACCTTACTGCAACAATCAGACTGATCAGAAGGTATGCCCAGTGTGGGAGGCTGTACAAATGGCCTCTTTGAAGCCAGGCTGTGCAAGAGAGTCCAGCCACAATAGGCAAAGCCAGCCCTCAGCTAACTCATAACTGATCATAGGCACATGAGTAACCCCTTGGGAAAAATGGCCAAGTTCAGCTGAGACCAGAACCACCCAGCCAATGTGCAGAACTCATAAGATAATAAAATCTACTGCTTTATGCCAAGGAACAAAAGCTAACTGGTAAACCATTTAAAGATGCTGTAGTATATAAACTTAGTGGAAAGTATTTATAATAAATTGTCGCAGAGAGTAACTAGAAGCCAGATATGTGTTCTAATATTAGTTGCTACAGATTAGTTGCATTGTTCAACTAATTTGTTCCTCTTCTAGGAAATGGGTATAATCACCTGTCCTATGTACCTCACTGGATTGCCATAAGTCTCTAATTACAATGATTTGAAAGTCTCTTTAAAAAGTATAAAAAGTGGATGGGGGGTACAAGGGGACTAAATGATAATGGAAAAAATATAATAAAGATTATATATTAAAAATTAAAAGAATTAAATAAATAAATAAATTTTAATAATTAAAAGTATAAGAAGTACAGACATAATGTCTTGTTCTGTTCCCCTTACTCTGGGTTTATGATAGAAAGTAGGTTTCAATATCTGTGGTTCTAAATTTAATGACAGTAACAACTCTCATTTGGTAACTGTCATGAGCCAGGCATTATACTATGAATTTAACATATTACTTGATAGTCACAATAGCAAAGCGGTATATATTCAGAGAAATTAAATAACCTGCCCCGACATTACAAAGGTAATAAGCATCAGAGCCAGTATTCGAACTAGGTCTGATCCTAGTCTACAGTCTTCCCAGAATACATGGCTGCCTCCATTTCCAATGACCCCAACTGACTAAGAACATGAAATAAGCTCAATGTAAGGACGTTTAAAATGTTGTCAATGTCTAGTTTATTTGAGCTGTACTTGGACAACATTTTGCTCTCTGCAGTCTTCAGCATTATCAGCCCTCCTCCCCTTCTAACCCCTAAAAGCCTAAACTAATATTTAGCTTCCATTGATACCTGAATTTGAGAAGCGTGAAGGTCCATGGTGATAATATGATCTGCACCTGCTACAGAGAGCATATTTGCGACCAGCTTGGCTGAGATTGGAGCCCGACTCTAAATGGAGGAGAGAAAGGGGAAAAAAAAAGCCAATTTGAGAAGCAATTCATTTCCACAAAAAGCATTTATTTATTGGGTGCCTACTATATTTGAGGCATTCTCCTACCAGGATATTCAAAGAAAGTGACATGGCCACCGACTTTGAGTAGATTACAATCTAGCACAAATATTAAGTAGAACGTCACTTTTCCAACTCGGGATACATATCACATGACAGAAAATACATTCCTACTTTTCATTTTTTTTCACACACATATCTTCAGCCAAGTCAAGTGTTTCCAATGCTCAATTTCAATTAAGCAGATTTAATGTTCTTTAAAACAGTTTTATTAAAATCTCTTAACACATACATACTCAAACCTATATAACATCTAATATGTCATGCTATAGTTTATTTTGTAACTTATAGCACTCCCTTACTCATCTAAAGGTCAAACTTCCAGCAACCTCAACCCCTTAAATAACAGGAAAATACATCTGCTATTGTAAAATGGCAAAGTCCATGCCCTTTACTCTATACTCTGTAGGAGCACTGTACTCTATTGGAATAAAAATAGTTGGCTTTTTCCCACGGATTGCATGTAAAAAATTTTGGGAACTGATTACAATAGACAAAACAGACCTGCAAAGTCTTATGTATATACCTGATTCTTTAATATACCAGACAATAAGGTAAGGGGTGTGTGTTTGAGTGAGAGAGATATGAGACCAAGTACTCATGTAATAGACTTCAAGTTTTATGAATGCTTCACAACTTTAACACCATAAGGGTCCCGGAGGATCTATAATAGTTTAAAAAAATATTCTACTCCATGGGAGCTGGTGCTTAGTCTTACTGATACAATTAAATAATAGCAGTGAGGTAACCAAAAGTCACATATGATGACTAGAACAAAACATACAGACTACAAACATGTTGCTTTATACAAACCAATCACAAGCCAATTGTTTTAAACATCAGGTAACAACACCTAAGAGAACGTGATTTTAAAATACCCTCTAAATATATATCCGATGACGAAGGAAAATTTTTGTGACTTTGGGCAAGTGCTCATGCTTCCCCTGATTAAAAACATTTTTTTAATAAAGGAGTTCTCCTCCTACCTTATCCTTCTTATCCTGCCGGGCATAAGGAAAGCATGGGATGACTGCAGTAACCCGGCTGGCTGAAGCAATCTTACAGGCATTAATCATGATCAAAAGCTCCATTAGATTGTCATTAATTTCGCCACAGCCACTCTGAACAATGTAGACATCCTCTCCACGTACACTTTCACCAATTTCAACGCTAAAACCGGGAAAGGACAACAAAAACAATAGATCTTAAAGCATCATACTTCTACAGACAGTAAGATCTAAAAAGCATAGCTTTCTACTAGTAGGCTATAAATGGTTTACAGCTGCATGTGAACACTGATCACCTCGAACTTCAGGAGACCATCTGGAGGGGCCCTTGTAGCAGAAGCAGTTTACTGCCCCAGTTTACTCCAGTGCACTATACAAATATTACCTATTTTTACATGGGACATGACGTGAAAAAGATTGGCTAAAGTACTCACAAGTAATTGAACCATAATTTCATTTCAGGCACAAAACATGTGAATGCAAGTCTGATTTTAATTTATGTATCCTGCATTTCTAACTGGATCATTTTTATGCTGTTGGGGTCCTCGCTAAGTTCCTTGAGCATCCTTATAACCAGTGTTTTGAACTCTGCATCTCATAGATTGCTTATCTCCATTTTGTTTAGCTCTTTTTCTGGAGTTTTGATCTGTTCTTTCACTTGGGCCATGTTTGCCTCCTCATTTTGGCAACCTCCCTGTTTGTTTCTATGTATTAGGCAGAGCTGCTTTGACTCCCCGTCTTGGTAGTGTGACCTAATGTAGTAGGTGTCCTGCAGGGTTCAGTGGCACAGCCTCCCCTATCACTTAAGCTGGATATTCGAGGTGTGCCCTTCATGTGGACTGAGTACACCCTCCACTTATAGTTGAGCCTCAGTTGCTCTTGGCAGGTCAACAGGAGGGATTTACGCAGGCCAGTCAGCTGCAAGGATTGGATGTGATCAGACCACCAACCTCTGCCTTCCATGGAGGATCAGCTGTGCAGGGGCAGGGCGGTGGTGCTCTGGCATGATCTATAGCTGTCCACTGGTATGCTGGCCCTCGGGTTTCCTGGGTGGTGCAGGCCAAGGTCTGACCCCACCTGTGTTTTGAGTGGGGCCACCCTGCCTGAACTGTAAACCAATCTGAGGTGGCTGCTTCTTGTGCTGGGCTTGGAGATTCCCAGGTGAAGCCAAGCTGTGAAAGTAGCTGGTTGCTGCTAGTCCTGGGACTGGGGCTCACTGCTGCCAGCTGTTGCTTGTTTGATAGGATTTTAGATGTTGTGAAGAATGAGCCAAGACCAGCCATTCATATGGAAAGGAAACTTGGGTGGAACCATAACTTGGGTGGGGCAGAGTCTCTGGGGATCTCCAAAGTGGATCAAACAGTGTGAGTCAGGTTGAAGGAGTCTCAGATAAGGCACCAGCTTGCCAGCTCTGTGGCAGGGGGAGGGGATTAGAAAAGGGACAATGGCCTCTGCTTGCCTTGATGCCAGATACTTCAGTTCCTCCCTATATAACACTGGTGCCTTTTAAGCTGCCACCCTGGTGCTGAACCTCAGAGGGAGTGAGTGAGTAGGTGAGTCTGTGATAGGGTTCTTTAAGAGGAACTGCTTGGGGCTCTAGCAGATTCTTCTACCCGATTCAATCGCCACTGGTTTTTGTAGTCAGAAATTATGGGGACTTTTCTTCCTGGCACTAGAACCCTGGGCCGGGGGTCCTGGTGTGATGCTGGGACTCCTCACTCCCGAGATATCCCTCCCAGATTTTTATCCACCACACCTGGGTGAGGGACCAGCC
Organism: Mormoops blainvillei; assembly: GCA_004026545.1. Lineage (NCBI taxonomy): Eukaryota > Metazoa > Chordata > Mammalia > Chiroptera > Mormoopidae > Mormoops > Mormoops blainvillei. The sequence continues at coordinate 45,253 of PVJD01009404.1, forward strand.
CATTCCATGTCTACATCCCTCCTACCAGTCTGGATGGATGTGGTTTCTTTTATCTCATAGTTGTCAGAATTCCATTCAACTTGATTTCTGATGGTTCTGAGTGATGGTTGTTCTATATTTTATTTGTAATTCTGATGTAGTTGTGGGAAGACGTGAACCATGTCTGCCTATTGCCACCACCTTGATTGGAAGTTCATGAATGCAAATTTGATATAACATCTGTGACTATCACAATGCATATATAATACAAGTAGAAAAATTTAATATCTATACTTAGATCCTTACCAATAATACCTTATGAGTTAAAAATAATAACCTCAGTAGCACCTCAAAATACCATTTCCCCTATTAATCCTCTAGGTGGAGGTATTTGTGGGTGCATATTTGTGCATGTGTGTGTAGTATATGTAGACAAAGCATAAATCAGAATGGTTGACGCCATCTGTTGATCAAGAAAAAAAAAACTTCTGCAACAAGAGATCATTTCATTACCAGAAGAAGCTAATATAGATGATAATTACTATTTAATATTTACTTCTTTCCAATCCCAGCAACAGTGGAAAGGATCCTACCTTTAGAAAAAAGGGGGTTAGTTTATATAGTAAAGGAAGAAAAAGTGGTAAAAAAAAAAATCAAACCAGAACAAATGATCAAAATTTCCTGTCTTATCTTTCTTATTTATTTGTTTGTTTGTTTTTAGAGAGGGGGAGAAAGAGAGGGACAGAAACATCAATGTGTGGGAGAGATACATCGATGGGTTGCCTCTCACATGCCCCTAACCAGGGACCTGGCCTGCAACCCAGGCATGTGCCCTGGCTGGGAATCGAACTGGTGACCTTTTGGTTCACAGGCAGGCATACAATCATCTGAGCAACACCAGCCAGGGCTTATTACCTTATTTTTAATGTAGTTTGTTTATTGTCTGTGTCTTCCACCAGAACGCAAGCTCTATGAAAGCAGGGACCAGATCTGTAATGCTCATCTGTATATCCAGCCAGCCAGTGTCAATATGAGACAAACAATGAATGAATGAGTGAATGAATATCCCTCAGGATTAGGTTGCCCCTTGGATCCACTCACTTTAGACAGAATATGAACAATCTGCCGGCTTACTCATTATGAAAATTCAAATGACTGACTTTTATTGTACCTCAAAAAGTAACCCACTTCACACTAGAGGCAAGTGGGTCCAACGTATTTCTTCAAAAGGTTTTGATGAATCTGCTCATATCACTTTACAGATACTCAGCTGATACTTAATTTGGGGTAGAACTACAATTTTTTTGGCCCAACAGGCTGTGATAGGTACAAAGGATTTTATTTCAGGGTAAAACCCTGAAATAGTGATACTGAGCAACATAATGAATATAGCAATTTTGCGGACCCAGCTGAGTTGACATCTATTAACCACCAATTTCAGCCTTAAGAAGCAACTGAATCTGTCAGCAATCTCAACTAAGCCAAATGCCAAAATCGATTTGTGAAGACATTCTTCAAAATTCAAATTGATGGCAGGAGGAAGCCAGGGAGGGCTTTCTGGAAAAGCAACTTGCATGTTTCCCAAAGTATAAGTCGTAGAATGGCGCTGTCCAAAATAGCAGACACTGACCTCATGGGATTATTGAGAACATGAAATGTGGCTAGTATGACTGAGGAATTGAATTGAGAGGTGCTATAAGTATAAAATACATACCATACTGTGAAGACGTTACATACAATAGGAAATATATATATCAGTTTTTATACTGACTACATGTTAAAATTTTAATATTGTGTTTATATTGGGATACATATATGAAAATTTCTAAAAACACAAATAGGACTAAATAACACTTTCTGGAGGTGAGCGTGTTCTGCAAGGCGAGCACTGTGGTAGGCCTAAACGAGAGGCAGTGGCAGTTTAAAGGGACTTCTCCAGTCTCCTTTACTTTGCCAACACTCTATGCTCTTTGAGAGCTTCCAGGCTAAAAGAGTCCCTTGCACAACTCTAGGGTCCTGACCTAGTACTTCAAGTATTTGAGCAACTTCAGAACTCAAGAAATTTTTATTCCTACCCACAATCATCCCCCACACCTCACTTCGTTGACAAAAATCTCCATTTCCCTGGGGGGAGAACAAAAGCCAGGTACACTGATTTCATATAAGAAGTCAAGTGTGTCCTTGGTATCTGGTATTGGGAGCCAATGGTTCTTGTTTCAGTCAAGTATGCAGGCATCTGTGCTCTAGACAGTCACTTGCCAGAGTCAGGTTTGCTTAAGAGCTGGGGAACAGCAGCCTGACAATTGATCCAACACGTATAAGGGATGGGCTAATGATCTGCTCTAAAGCTTTGTTATATGAAGACCAGGAAACAACATGCTTAGACCATGGTGGCTTATCTCTCTTTACAAATGTCTTAACTATCAGAACCGATATAAAAAATACCCACAACATTGCTTATATTGTCCATTATGTTACTCAGTATCATTATTTAAGGATCCTACCCATAGAATTCTTAGAATTTTGTGCCTGGAAGTATCTAAAGAGTTTCATGAAAATAAAAACCACATAATCAGTTGCATATGCCTTTATCCCTTTGGCCGCCAGGGAGCCAAGGAATACAGCTAAAGTAACACTGAACTTCCATAATCACTTTATGCCAGATTCTTCGCACAATTACTACCATCCTTTGTTCTATAAGGCTTCTGATGTATCTACTTAATGAAACTTTTGTATGTTGACTATCATGAAACACACTTCAAATCCTTTCTTGAAAGTTGGTAAGGTATTAAAGTTATCATTGCCAGCTTAAATATCAGAGAGCATTTGCTAAATATATAGCTTTAACAAAGGTGATTTCTTTAAAAATCATATTCCAACATCACATAAGATTTGAAAAATAGTTCTTAAAAAATCACCAGCTCACTACCTAACACAATCACTAGTACCATTTTTGTGTCTTTACTGATGATTATCACCCAACGGTTAAGCCATTTTCCAAAGCCAAACTAAGGGCTAAAACTTTCCCTCATGCATAGAAGGATGTTGCGACCAGAAATGTATCTAATAACTGAAAAAGTTACTAAACTATATTCAAAATAAAGTGGTGTAAGGAAACAAGGACACAGTCTCTTTTACTGTGCATAACTCTTAATTTAACTAATGGAGACCAATCTCTTTTCTCCATAAGCATTATAGGGTACAGACTTTCATAACCCCTTACAAAGCCCATAAACTACAGATTATACAGCTTGGTCAATAAATAGCTCAATGAATCCTCAAAATTATGGTTTCCTCTAAGTCTAAGAGATAAGTTAGGCAATGATTGATGGTACAACAGTTGTGCCTAAAACCTGTTTGCTCTTAAAATAATATATGGTACACAACCGTAGAGTCCAATTGGGAAGACCTGGTTTAGCAATTTAAAGGTATGCCTTGCTCTCTCCATCTAGCTAACGGTGTGTTCTCCAAATGTCTTTGGGCCAATCATTCTCCTAGCTGTTCTCCAGAGGCCAGACAACTGGCTACAGCCATCCAACGAGAAAACTAGCTTCTCCTTCACTCTGTCCTTTACCATCAGGCATAAGTGCATCCAAGGAGCACTGAATGTTAAGAAACACAAAAGGAAATAAAGTTAATCTAAAAAGCAGGTGGTATTAAAAAATCTCAAGAATTTAGACAGACATGTTGGCATGTACAAAATACATGGCATTAACTAAAGTACATAGTTCTTAGGAAAATCATAGGCAACCAAAAATAAAAATTTTGCCATCTCTGCCTATCCAGAATAACCAAATAAACCAGAGTCTGACAAGAATCAAGTCAAAAATTTTAATATATTCAACTTTTAAAAATCAGATGAGATACTGTATTAGCAAATTTTAAAAGAAACAATAACACCAGGAATTGGGCAAGTTACTTAATCTCTGAATCTTAGTTCCTTCATTCACAAAAAGGGATAGAGTAAGAGTAACTCCTCATAGCCATGTTGAAAGGGTTGAATATGGCATGTATATAAGAGCTTAGCACTGGAGCTAGCACATTTTAAGTATTCACTACACAGTCATTATTATTAATATTGTTATTACTGCTGGTGAGAGTGGAAATTGGTTCAACTTTTCTGGAGGGCAATTTGGCAATAGTTATTCAAAAGCCTAAAAATGGTATATACCCTTTAACCCAGTAATTTCCCTCCTAGAGATTTACCCTAAGAAAACAATCAGAAATGGTCAAAGATTTATGTTCAAGGGTCTTCATATTAAAAGCATTAGATCAAAATTGTAAATACCTAATAGGGACTTGGTTATCTAAAATTATGGTAAAACCCTAAGACAAACTATACTGTTTAGAGCTGTTTAAAACCATGTAGACTAAATATTAAGGGTAGAAACTATTAAAAATATATTGCTATTCAAAAAATATAAGTGAAGAAAGCCATAAATGTGTCTTATGTTTTTGAAAAAAGTATATAAATGCACACAAACATCTGGAAGGTCATACATCAAAATGTGAACAGTTTGTCTTTGGTGGTGGAATTTGGGGGGATGTCTTTTTACGCCACATCCTCTTCTGTATTTTTCACACTTTCTGCAATACCATCACCACCCCTTCTTATCAACATTTATTGATCTGGACAATGTTCTAAGAACTTCAGTCCTATCTCAATCCTCACAATAACTCTATGAGTAGATGCTACTTTAAAGACCAGATTATTGAGGCAAAAAAGGCGAAGAGTTCAAATCCAGGTTCTCTGAGTCAAGGGCCTACGTTTTAACCTCTCTTCATTACGTGTGTGTGTGATGTACCACCTCTATGTATGCATATTTTTTTCAATAACTGGACAGCAATGGATGATCCTGACTTCAGAAAAAAAGCCACTCTGCACAAGACAGCATCAGCCCCTGAGATTCTGCCAAACTGCAGAAAACAGCAAAACTGTCGTTCTCACTTGACAGGTGGGCTCTGCAATTCCCCATCTGATGACCCACAGCACCCACTGAGCTGCCCTGTCCATGACCTTTAGGACCCTGAGAGTCACATGGGGCTACAGTTACCATTTCTGCATTGCAAAAAAGCCAAAGGTTTTGTGGGGGGAAGCTCCATAGGCAACATATTCGATTATGTTCAATGAGGATTTCAGAACATCTAAGAAAGCTAATAATTAAGCCAGAAACAGAGAGACCTACCCAGTCAGCAATTTTCCACATTGGACTTAATCTTATCCAATGTTTCCACACATGTTACTGTCCAGTTGTTTAAAAATGAAATCAGGCCCTGGCTGGTGTGGTTCAGTGGATTGAGTGCCGGCCTGTGAACCAAAAGGTCACGGGTTCCTAGTCAGGGCACATGCCTGGGTTGCAGGCCGGGTCCCCATTTGGGGGTGTGCTTGAGGCAATTGGTTGATGTTTCTCTCTCTTTCTTTCTCCCTCCCTTCCCCTCTCTCTGAAAATACAATCTTTTTAAAAATAAAAATGAAATCAGTCTCACATCTCAGAAAAGTAGACTGGGGATGCTTATAAATTCAGATAAATCAATCAGTAGAACATTAAGTTGTTCTCCCCCTCCCCTCTCCCAATATAGCCTCAAGTTCTGGCGTGTTGCATTATGCAGAGGGTGAAGGGTCAACACAAGGAAAAATAAAGTCTTTGTATTTGTCCTACAAGCACAGGAAAATGATTTGATAACCAAAGTTCTATAAGGGGACCAAAAGAAAAAAATAAATCTCAAAATGAAAATAATTTTTCTCCCCTAGCTATACTGCCACTTGCAAAGTCTGGTCGTGTTTTGTATCCTTTATGACAGCCCATGAGTCATAATGGTGTGGTCAAAGCTAAAGGCAGCAGCGTGGCTAGCCTCTTTTGACTTAGGTATTGCCTGGTTACGGATGGCATCAGTGTTTGCACTAGAATTTGCATCACAATCAGTGGCACAATCATCAAGCATTCAGAAGGAAGCTGTCCACTACAGGTGCATGCTTTTATCTGCAGGGTCTACAAAGTATAACAAAGTATTATACTTTGGTAATAAGTTTAAAGAAAGAAAAATGGAAATAAAAGCATTTAGGAAAACATGTTCAAAGCAATGTTATTAACTAATCATTAGGTTTGGCATAAACTGTCCCCTAACGGATGATTGTAAGATTGTGAGTATTGCTCTGATGGATCAACATCGTAACAACAAAACAGAAAGTAGGTTATCAGATCCAGAAGATTCTACGTTTAGGTGGAAGGGGTATGGAAAGGCTCAGACACCAAGGTATCTCTAAGATGGCCTCAAGGTGCAGGAGGAGGATGGAAGGGTGGGGAGGAACAAATTTAATTAGCAAGGCAATGAAAAAATACCGAGTTTTTCCACACTATTTGATCCAGGTCTTCCACTCTATTATTACCTGTCCTCAATTATCTTAACTTTCACAACTGTTAACTAAATTTCCCACAGTGCCAAGAGAAGTGGACAAGTTCTGGATAGACTTGGCTACTAAAAAAATAAGCTTTCATATTATCTGTACCGGTAGCTGCACTGCTGAAGGTCAAGAATTCCAGGATTAAGCTTCCCTAAGATTTTCTGGACGGCTCAAGCTGAGATGCTGGCAATCAGGATGTAGAGTTAATTCATCAATTCCTACCTGATCAACTAGATTTAACATAAGTATGGCTGCGAGTCAAAGATTCTAAAGATGTGAAAAGCTAACGCTTGCCAATCTAAGGAAGTCCTCAGTAGCAATTTTGGCGCCCTCAGCACATGTTCATTTCCCTCAAAACCAAATCAAACACAATTTCAAATTGAAAAGCTCCTTCTTAGATTCTGGAAGAAACAGCAGAAGGGCTCAGTACGTTCTCCCATTCAAGCTGGTACAAGAGGTGAAGAGGCACTTGTCCAGCCTGGGTGGCTCAACAGCGAAACGACAAAGCCACGTGTCCCCAAGGCCGAGGTGAAACGTCTTTCCCCTCCCATCCCTTCGGGAAGCCACTATCCCTGGGCTAGGTCCTCCAGCTCTAGGCATTCAAACCCAGTAGCTTCGCCTTAAACTCAATCTTGACTCCACCCCACCACAGGGTGAGAACCAATGTGACCCCCCCCCGCGAGAGGTAAAATAACGGAAAGAGCCCGTGGAGCACGCTCGCGTCTGAGCTGACCCTTCCCCCCACAGCCCGTTCCTCAGAACTCACGCGGCGGCCCCATTCCTTCGGCCGCCCAAGTATCGCCCCTGCCGCCTGGGCAGGTGAGACCAGTCGGGCTCCCAACTTCCCCCTTACCAGGTCTCCTGGTTGCTGAATTTCTTAGTCACCACCTTGCCTAGTTCCAGGCCCAGGCGATCAGCAATTTTCTGTGACAAGTCCTGATGGGAGCTGCCGCTGAAGATTTTGATATTTGGCATCTTGGCCAACTACGCTAGGCACTCGTTGCTCAGCGATCACTGCTGCTGCCGAGACCCCAACCGAAGTCAGCCCAGAGACTCAGTGCCAACCGTTTCGCTTAGCTACTCCGCCATCTTACGTTCCCACCCCGCGCGCGGCTCTAAATTGCCCAGGGCCTTGGAGGCGGGGCCAGCAGTAAAGTCCACTCCCCACCCGCCCTGATTAGCTGAGAGGCAGAGAGGGGCAGCTCCTCGCCGTAGCTCCGCCTACAACCAACACTCAGATATTAGCTGGAGGCCATGAAAGGGGCGAGGCTAAGAAGTAGCCCCTCCCCTTGTGGCTTGGCAGTAGCGGAAAGCTTGTTAAAAAGCGCCGAAACGTTCCACGCTCGATAGGGGTGGAAGGATGTAGTGACGTGTAAGGATAGATTGTTCCGCAGGCGGGAAAGGAACCACGCTTTTTTTTTTTTCCCCCTTCAGCACCAGAAAGTAAGTCTGGCTCTCATTTACAGTTTCTTTTAAAAACATCTGTTTATCAGGATGGCAGGCAGAGTTTGTCAGAATGAAAGGGAGATTTCTGAACAAGAGTTTGCCTGTTTGTGAACGTGAGTGATTTTTATCTCTGTATAAGGACGGGACAGGATTAAAGCATGTTCCGTCAGAGAGAGATACTCCTAGGGCAGGCTCATCCAAAGGGTTTGTTTGCCCTTTGCGGCAGTGGCGCCTTTGCCTGGAACACAAGTCTCAAGGTGAAAGTGACAGGGTACATCGCCTGAATAATCCAGACACTGCAAGAGAAAGCTGTTTTTTGTTTCTAACGCTAGGATGAAGTATGTTCAAACAAATGAAGGAGTATAGCTTTCCAAAATAGCTGGGCAATAATGGCCTGATTTACCTAACGCTTGGAAAAGAGAGAAAATAATAATGTATTTATTGGACTTTAGATAAAGAGCCCTGAATGAATCAAAGAACCTGGTTTTTGGTTCTGTCTTCCTCACATGAGCCTCAGCATCATCATCTGCAAATTGCTAATGAGGCCTTTTACACCATGCTTTATTATTTTTATGATATTTGCTAATTGGACCAAAGAGAGCTTTTATTCTCATACCACAATTTCATTAGGTAAATTCCAACCGTGGATTAGAAGTACAATTGTAGAGTTTTAGAATAAAAAAATCATACTACTTTAAAATTATACAATTTTAGCTGTGAGCACCACATTCTTGGCTATTCACAAAGAGGCAGATTTGGCAGCTAAGGCAGGAGCTGCCAAGAAGTGACCTGTCCTGTACACTCCGGAATTTTTAACGGAGCAGCTGGGAAGTGGGCCACTGGGAAGGCTGTGCCAAACAGGAGGAAAAGTGACACAGACCTGATTATTACTTCCTTGACTTTAGATTATATATTTTTACATGTATGGATGTATCAAGAGATCAAGCCTAAATAAACATGTTTTGTCACCCTCCCCCAAACAGAAGGGGCTTCAGAAGTCATCTAGTCTACTAGCTTCATTTTACATGTGGTAAAACTGACCCAGAGATGGGAAGGGATATGTCCAAGTGGCAAAGGCAGAAAATACTCAAAGCGGCAGCCTATCTTTCTTGTACTGCCGTTTTCAGTGGTGTCCGTGGAGGAACTCTCTTTCTGATCTTTTGTCAGACTTTTTCAAGTTCAAAAATTTAATGTAGACCCAGGTGTATAGAATTACTTGGAGAAGGAAGTAAACTGCATGACAGAATATTAGTAGTCTTCCATCATAGTTCATTCATCAGATATTTACTGAGTGCTTTTTTGCATCCAAGGCAGGGTGGTAGACATCTAGAGGACTATAAAGTGTTTGCCCCTAAGGAATTAGTTTATTCAATATATATTTATTTGACACTTTTTTTATGTACCAGGCTCTGTTCTGTGCAGGGAAACTACAGCAGTAAACAATAAAAAACACCAAAACCTTTTCTCATGGAGTTTACACTCTCAAACAACAAACACATAAGTAAAATAAAATATATAATATGTCAAATGGTGATAAATACTGTAGAGAAAAATCAGGCAAGGAAGTGGGATAATGTGCCAGGGTGGAGATAGAGGGAAGGAGTATAATTTTAAGTAGGGTAGTCAAAGAAAGCCTATCTGGGAAGGTAACATTTAAGCAAAGACTTGAGGAAGATAAAGGAATGAGCTATTAGATTATCTAATAATCAACTCATTAGATTAAAACTAAACATCCCCTTGGGGCAAACACTAGGAAATCTGATCCACAAATTCCCAAAGGTGCATTCAAATAATCCTGTTATCCTTGTCCGTTTTTCCTCTCTAGAAAGGTAACCAGTGGGGGAGGGGCTCACATTTTAGGGGCAGGTAGGCCTTAGGCAATATCTACAGTAAGGTAGTCCCGAGTAATTTAGAAAAAAAAGTCCTCAGACCTTTAAGGTTGGATGAACACGGACAAATTTGAGCATCAGAAAAGGGACAATGTGTATGGGCAGGCAGAAGGATCCCAAGAGGGGAGGGTTTGAAAGGAGTGTGGATGAGTCATATGTAAATGGTGGGGCGGGTTCTGTAAGTTTGATATAATTCAAAAGAAATGTGCTGAGATCCTTCTATCTGTCAGGGCCTCTGGAGAGCGGGCACACAAAAGATGGATAGTACACAATTTGTTGCCCCTGCCAAGCAAGACAGATACTTAGAGAAATAAGGTTAAGCATGGGGGTGGGGTGTGAAAAATGCAATCAAGTTGAGGATTTGGAAGTGCTGCAGGAAATGGGCCCTGTAAGAGCAAGGACTACAACCTGGGGATAGGAAGCTGAAGGGAGAATTTTAACAAAAGCCCCAGGGGGAGGTGAGGTCCTGGAGGGAAGGTATGTTGATAAGATGTTGAGAGCTCAGGATAGGTATCCACTGATTGCCTCTCACACGCCCCCAACTGGGGACCTGGCCCGCAACCCAGGCTGGTGCCCTGGTCAGGAATCAACCTGTAACCTTTCAGTTCTCAGGCCGATGCTTAATCCACTGAGCGGTAGCGGCCAATAATGGTCTACTTTATGTGTCAACTTGGCTAGATTGTGGTCTCCGTTATTAAATCAAACACTAATCTAGGCATTGCTGTGAAAGTATTTTGCAGGTGGGATTAACATTCATAATAGTTGTCTTTATGTACAGGAGATTTTCCTAGATAATCTGGGTGGGTCTGATTCAATCAGTTGGAGGGCCTTAGAAGCTGAACTGAAGTTCCCAGGAGGAAAAAGGAATTTCACTATAATGAACTGCGATTTCAGCTGTTGCCAGATAATTCCAGCTTGCTCTTCCTGATGACCTGTCCCTTAGATTTCAGACTTGCCTATCCAGCCCCCAAAATGCTATAAACCAATTCCTTACAATAAATCCCTTAACATACATCTCCTACTGGGTCTGTTTTTCTGGTTGAACCTGACGCATACAAAATCAGATCGTGGAGAGCTTTCAGTGCAAGTTTGAAGGTGCTGAGGGTAAGGCCTAGAGTCACGATGAGGGTAAACCTGACCCCTCAGCTGGAGAGAAAGGGAGTGGGAAAAGCACAAATTATTTTGTTCTAGAAAAGGCTGAAGAATGCCCTATTGCCCATATTTCATATTTCCAATTACCTACAAAGCTCGGGGCCACTGGGAGAATTTTTAAAACACCCTCACCATTGGAAGGGCCTCCTCCATCCCCCGGCCCCATAGGACAGTCTAGATTCATCTATTTGTTTCATCAGTCATTTTTCCTGTAGGCATTTCTAGGGGAGCAACTATGGGCAAAGCACAGTACTCAGCTTTCAGATTATAGAAGTGAATAAAACATGGCCCTTTTACTCAAAAAGCTTTATAGACTTGTAAAAATGACTACCATAACAGCAGAGAAAGAAGTCTTCCTTCTCTCCTCCCACTCCCTGCATCTCTAGAAAGTACAATAGTTGCAGCAAAATCTGCCTTTGCTGGGCCTGCCACTTCAATCCCAGTGCAGTGGGCTTCTTTTAGCATCATCTTTGACTGGCTGTACCTCCTTGTCATCCTCAAGCAACTTTTCCTGATCCTTCTGGGTATTAACATTTCTTTCAAGACATTTTCTCTTTTCAGTCTCCTGCCTATGTCTGAGTTTTCCCTCTCCAAGCTTGTGTGACCTGTCCTCATTGTTCATATCCCAACCTTCACTTTTTCAGCAAACAGGGTTTCAATGCCAAAGTGCTAGTGGGTGTCTCACTTTTGTAAGCACATCAGAGGGCTTTCAAAGGCCACCACAAAGTGCATCACATCTGTAGAGACTGCCTGATGTACTGCAGCCCACATCCAGCTCACCAGCTCTTAGTTGTCACTTCCATTGAGCCCTTGATTCCCAAACTATGTTCTCTGTCTTCAGCAAGCATGCAAGTTCTTTGAAGGTAGATACCAGGTATCTCCCTCCCGCATCCTGTAGCATAGACCCAGCCTTGGAGTGGATGCTTTTTAAATGCTTAAGGATTTGACTTGAAATCTGGATTGACACTGAAGATAAATTAGGAAGTGACTCTTAATGGCTTTTGAAAAGGATTCAATGTAGGATTCCTTTGAAAGAGCAAAGGGCACATATGTAAGTCATGGATTTATTAACATAACTGTATCTTATGACAAGTCCTGTTCTAGAAGATTTATCTAAGAAAGCAAAGTTTCTTTGTTTTACCTTAAGTAAGATCTGGCTGGACCCTATGGATACATTTCACTCTTCTAGGACTCCCATGAGTTGGTTTCCTGTGATTGTAGACTTTATTGTACAAGATCAGTGTCCCAAGGGGCTAGAATCATCTAGGGATTTAAGAGATCGGAGATTTCACCCTCCCCTTCCCCTACAAATACAGAAAGGAATTAGAAAAGACAGCAGGGCAAGGTGGACTTTGTGGTTTGTTCTGGCATTTAAATTTTATGAGCTGGTGAGTTCTCCCAGTTTAATTACTGACTGAGTAGTGTTTGGGTGATGATAAAAGTACTTGCCTTTGTTTAAAAAAATCCTTAAATTAAAGAATGTAGAGAAAATGTGTCTTTTTAAGAAAATTAATAGGCCCTCTAGTTCGACCCACTCATTTTACATAGCAAGAAACTGATTCTCAGAGAGGGAAAGTAAATGCCCAAGGTTACACAGCTAGTTCTTGGAAGAGCTGCAAGTAGAACCAAAGTCTTCTGGCTCCTGGTGTAAAGGCTTCTGCTTGCAGCTTTATTACAGAGCCAAGCTCGCTTGGGCTCAGGGTTGCAGAAACTGCAAGTGAAATCACAGCCTCTTCCATTGTTCAGCAGGGGGGGAAATCTGTTTTCTACTTGGTTCTTTACATTTTTTTCACATTCCTAGGGGCATTGTACATTCCTGTTGTGCCCAATTAGGAAAGGCAGGAATACTTGACTTGGTTCTCACTTTCCTACCAATTCCTCTGTCCTTGGTGGTCAAGAGTCCTGACATTGTCATATATCTTTTTTTTTTGCCTATAATCCCTACTAAAAAGCAGGAATTGTTACTTCCAAGAAGCTGCAAACAGCCTGCCCATGTTACAAATTCATCCTAAGATTTATATGAGGGCAGGCTGTGGGATAGAATAACTAGGGTCCTAGAGAAGGCAAAGAGGGCACATTACCTCAATGGCTTGGACACTCCCCACTGGCATAATCCCATAATTGAAAAAAGGGATTTCCAACAGCCATGTTACCAAGGTCACACAGCATGCATACCAATTAAAAGATCAAATTCATTGAATTCTCTATTGGATAAGACTATATCTAACTTTTCAGGAAACCCTTAGGCACAGCACAAATTGCTTTATTTGTTAATCAGATGACTCAAAACCTGCATATGCCCATATTATCGGTCAGTTTTTGCTTGAGGCAAGGGAGAGGAGGAAGAGGTTGTTTTGAAGGGAGGGAAGGCCTAGCGGGTTGTCACCATATAGGGCATTGAGAAGCCAGAGGAATATATAAGGTCCTAGGATGTCCTGGTGAGAAAGAGGTAGGAAAGGTAACCAGGGATTGGGAACCAAAGCCAACTTTGCTTTTTAAGCCATTATGCCATAATCCTGGGAGTTGAACTGCCCTCTCCCCCGAAAGGTCTTTGAAAATCATTTCTCCTGCTGCCTTGAGCAAACTGCCATAATTTGGCAAACTGCTAGGATGGGAATGGGATGCAAGGGAACTAATCACTGGGTACAGTAGATAAAACTCTGTCGCCAGCTGTCACAGGGACACTGGCTAATAGTTTGGAGTTGAAAGCTCTTTCCTAAAAGCTCATCTGATAGACCCTGAGTTGTCGCACATTTCCACCAAAGCATGTCTGGTGGTAGAGGACAAAGAACCTGGATGCCCGATAGGTGGGTATAGGAATGTAGCCAGATATATCAGTTAGGAGTCTCAAGTGTCTTTAAAGTGATATGTATACTTTACAAGGAAGGCAACTTCTGCATTCCTCTTTATATTTTTACATATGAATATTTAATGTATCATCTTCATAATATTTTCCTCACAAATCTTTGAGAAAAATTCAAGTGTATCAGGAGTATGGGTCACATTAACCATGGCTTTTTTGTGTCTGCTGTTACACCACCTCATTCCCTGGGAGAATTAGACCTCAGTTTGAGAAGAACAGGGTGGAGGGGTATAATTTTGATGGTGGCTTTATGGATGACAATGCCATACTCACTTCATGCACATATACTGCTCCACCCCTGGGTCCGAGATGTGTGTGTGTGGGGGGGGTATTCAGGTGGGCTTGCAATATCCCGCACCTCACACCCCAACATTATCAATGATCTGTTACAACTCACCTGCTGCCTGGACCCAAGCAACAATTACAGGCCATTTTATTGTGAGTGTGGCTGTATCCGTGCACGTTTCCAGGAGGAAGTGCTTCAAAGGCGGGCCTGCACTGAGTACTGTGGGGTAGCAGTTCAAAGACTGGGATGGGTTTGAAAACTTACCAGCTGTGTGACCTCGGGCTAGGGATTTAACCTCTCTAGGTTTCAGTTTTCTCTTCTGAGAGTAGATATGATCATAATATCTCTCTCAAAGGACTGGTAGGAAGATAAAATGAGATCATGCATGTAAAATTCTTTTTTTAATTTTTATTTATTTATGAGAAAGAAAGGGGGGCAGGAGAGAGAGAGAGAGAAACATTGATTTGTTGTTCCTCTTATTTACACATTCATTAGTTGATTCTCATATGTGCCCTGACTGGGGATCAAACCTGCAACCTTGGCATATTGGGATCACGCTCTAACCAACTGAACTACTTGGCTAGAAAACGTAAAGTTCTTAAGACAGTGCCTGACATATGGCAAGTGCTCATGCACAGTTGGATTTGCACATTTCAGGGCAGGGATCAACTTTTCTGTGTTGTGGAAGGCTCCCAACGGAGTACAAATGCATATTCCTTTTAGCCAAAGCCATAAAAATAAGAATGAGGAATGAACACCCAGAGGGAACCTAAAACTGAGCTCATCAGTGGTAGGTCCATAATCTGCAGCTGGAAATGTCAGTGTGGGCACTGGAGCACATCCTGATGATGCTGGGAGTGTGGCAAGTACCTAACGACTGGATATGTGGGTGCGTGGGCATGGATGGGAAGGAGTTGCTAGATACACTGAAGTGAAACAAGCAGTTCTGTTCCTGTGTGGAGGTGGGCTTCCATAATTTCCACCTAACAGTGGCTTCCAGGAGGACGAGACGTTGGAACCAAGAGACCCACCTGGAGTCCAGGACATTTTGCCAGGGCCCAAGACTGAACCTTCAGAGGTCATTCCTTTGCACTCCATGGAGGACCTCCTCCTTCTTACACACAATCTGGTTTCCAGCCTACAGGATAGGGAATGGGATGCAGTTATTACTCCCATCCTAGTGGCTGCTTGGAGGAATTAAAGCATAAGACATAAATTCATGCCCCTTCCCCATACTGGCAGCTGATTCCACCCTTCCCACCCCTTTGGCAGGAAAAAACTCTGGCTGAGGTAGGTCCTTTCAATTTATTGCTGATGAAATTGCCTATTATCCACAGTGCCTTGACAACACAGCTTGAAAAAATATGACTGTGCCAGCACCACAGGCATCCTGGGTCCATTCCAATAGCATGGACCCATTACCCTTTATTGGTTGAAATCAGAAAGGCATGACTCAGGCTCTGGGGACTGGTGTCTGCTATGGGATGGCCAGAGAGCATCCCCTTCAGGCTCTGGCTCAGACCAAAGATGGCGTGGAAGATGCTGGTAGAAAAATGGCCTCCTCCCCCAGTGCTCTCGGCTGCTGCAGATAATTATCCTGGGTCCACAGAAAAGGAGACCATTGGTCAGTCACCTCAAGAGAGTTTCTGAAGCTTTGTGAAAGTTACCAGTAAGATTCAGTTGAGTCAGCAGGAGGCTGAATGACAGACCTGAATCCTTATCCTTTGATAGGCGGTACCCGCCTGCCTGGCCTTGTCCAGATGCACCGCGCTGTTCTGGATTAACCATTCCCAGAGGAGAAAGGGCCCTTTTCAGGAAGTACAAAGTTTTGAGAGGGTTCTCTCATGACTGTCATGTCATTCAACACTTATTCATTCAGCAAATACTTACTGAAGACCTACAGTGTGCCCAGTTCTGTGTGGGTAAGTACCCAGGTATAGATCTAAATACACATGCTTTCTGACCGTAACAAGCTACCAGTGTAGTGCAGGTCTGGGGGGGCCCAAGTTTCTGGACTATCCTCGGGTCATTTTGAAGAGCAGTAGGTCTCACTGTATACTGGCACTGCCTTTCACATGAGTGGGACAAGATCCCTGGTGGGCAGCTCCCAGAAGAGCTCTTCCACCAGGGCTAAGCCTGTCACCCCTGGTGGCCTCCTGCATGCAGAGTGGAGCTCTGGTTTTTTGTTGGGGAAGACACAGAGCAGCCTAGCCTGACTTCACTGTTTCTGGCTCCTCCTCTGTGCTTTGCTTCCTAACTGCTTTAGCCACAACAGCCTGTTTGCATTTATTGGGTGGATAAGACAGAAGCAACAGGACTCTAGGCAGGGCTGATATGAAAAAAAATGTCTTTGCAGACATGAAAAGAAAAGGAAGTCTGTGCTCAACTTTGGGAGGAAGTGACTAATCAGGTCCACTATACATGGTTGTGTAGTATATGCATCAGGCCAATGAGTCCAGTGGGGCTAGGTGGAGCTGAAATGATCAAGCCATGAGCCTGCAGAGGTAGCATCACCCAGAAGCTGGTTTTCTTTTTCATAATGTGTCTTTTGGAGTGGCAGAGGGCAGCAGGGAGAAACTTTTTCTAGTTGGCACAAAGGTACCTCATAGGCTAGTAGCGACCTGTGATTATCAGAAAGAAATAAAAGAACAGAGAAACAAAATCATTTCTCACCATTAGGTAACTTGCTGAAAAGCTGGACAGGTCAACCCTGCCTGGAGGCCTGTTGCTTTTCTCTTATCCACCCAATAAATTGCCAGCATCTGTTGCACGGAATTTGCTAGCCTAAACCATAAGGCAGTTGGGCTACACTTTAAGGTGACTGGGCACTCTTCAAAGGGAGAGGCCCCATTTCCCAATTCCAATCTGAGAGATGGCCTATAACCCTTTTTCCTAGCTCCCAGGCCATCCAGTATACTAGGCATAGAGCACTTTCTGCCTCCACCCCACCCTTACCCCCTTCAGCTCTGAGGTCACAGCCATGGTGACAAGGTGAGCCAGGGAAAGAGAAAGAAGTAGACAGTATCCAGCTCCTGTGACCAACAGGAGGCCTCTAAGAGGAGCAGAGGAGAAGTGGAAGGAACACGGTTCTTAGCTGTCATCACCCACCGGATCCCAGGTACACGGGAGGAGAGACGCAGAACAAACACTCAGAGTACCACTGCCAACCAACAATTCAAGGATACAAGAACACCCACAAAGAGGCACCACCAAGGCTTATTGAGATAGTAAGATGAATAGATTTAATCATTCTTGTTTGAAAAACAAGACATAAATTAGTATATATAATTTATATTTTATGTAGTATATATACTATATACAGACATTAGAAAATGTGTCCTCTCCATGAGGCTGAGGGAGAGGTGAAGGATGGCGGTAGAATGACACAAGCGGGGCCTGAGTGGTGAAGGTGCAGGATTAAGAAGTTGGGAGGAGAGGAAGACCACATCAGCACTCACGCTTGCAAAGGTCAAGGGGGAAAGGGCTCCCCTCTGGCTGCATCTCTGGGCCCATTAAACAACTTGGTCCTGTGGGAGGAGAGGCAGGGAAGGGGGAGGCTGGCTTCCACAGATGGAGGTCCTGTAATCCTTGCTGGGAGAAATCACCACTCAGGGGGGCTTTATTGCACTAGGGGATACCAAGGATGGGTGGGGATTAAGCACAGTGTACATCTTTATAAAACTCACATAAGAATGGGAAATTTCACATGGGTTCTCACGTAATGATGATGAGAGGCAGACACAGGGCATGAGCATGTGGGAAATGGGGAGGTATGGAGAGGTGGATGAGAAGCAATCTATACAGAAGAACATTGGCTTTCTTTGTTCCCTACAATGGGGCAATTGGTAGGGACTCCGTGTCTTCACTCCCAGGAAGGTCGTAGGGGGGTGGTGACGG